>PITB01029007.1:0-18449 GCA_004024585.1 Paradoxurus hermaphroditus
CAGCAAGCAGTTGGTGGTCCTTAGGGGTCATGGGTTCAATGTGTCCTGGGATTAGTCTCACTCTGTTCCTTGGTCTTCGGCCCCAAGACTTCTTTGACTTTAAAGTGTCTATATCTCTCTCCAGGAGCTCAAGGTCAAGTTTGGTCATGAGAACATAGGCAGGTCTGCCATGGGGATAGGGAAGCTTCCTTGGGGCTGGGAGTGCCATCTGGAAGCCAGACCCAGCCTTGGGTCCTTTCATTCCAGGGCCAGTGGGAACTGTGTCATTCAGCCTATACATCGGAGCAGTGGGAACTGTATCATTCAGCCAGCGCTACTTTGGTCGATAAACTTCTAGGATTCGAGTGGCTTTATAAAGCAGCAGCCAGTGATAAAACCAAACAAAACAACATTCACAGCTGTGGGAAACACTCTTGTCAGTAGGTCACACATTCTGTCTGCAGTGTTCCTTTTAGAACAGATTATGGAACTGCCTGGAAGCAATTTACCAATTGATGGTCTTAAGCAATTCCATGCAAATTCATACTCTGAGCTTCAAAGACCAAGGTAGGGGGTAAAAAAGAGATGCTTAGAAAGGTTAGGCATAGAGGAGGAACAACCCAGAAAGAGAGGAAGTCTACAGTCACAAGTGACACTGGTCCCCTGCAAACTCCTGGTCCCCCGCTGAGTTTGTTGGGAGGACCCAACAAAGAGAAGAGAGGGTAGAATAAAAGCTACAGGGTAAGGGACGCCTAGCTGGCTCAGTCAGTAGAGCATGTGATTCTTTTTTTTTTTTAAACGTTTTTATTTTATTTATTTATTTATTTATTTATTTATTTATTTATTTATTTTAAATGTTTATTTATGAGAGAGAGAGAGTTTATTTTTGAGAGACGTAGAGACAGAGCGTGAGCAAGGGAAGGGCAGAGAGAGAAGGAGATACAGAATCGGAAGCAGGCTCCAGGCTCTGAGCTGTCAGCACAGAGCCCGACGTGGGGCTCAAACTCACAGACCATGAGATCATGACCTGAGCTGAAGTTGGCCGCTTAACCGACTGAGCCTCTCAGGTGCCCCCAAGCATGTGATTCTTGATCTCAGGGTCTTGAGTTCAAGCCCCACGTTGGCCCTAGAGCCTACTTTAAAAAAAAAAAAAAAAAGTAAATAAAAAAGTAAAAGCTACAAGGTAGATATTCCATACATTAATATCTCTAATGTGTGCTCTGTGTGTGTGTGTGTGTGTGTGTGTGTGTGCACGCATGTGTGTGTTTTAAATCAAATGTTCAAATTCATATTCTGGTGCTAGTTGTATCAGTCAGTTATGGCTGCTATGATAATGCTACATAACAAACAACCCCCCCAGTGGATTACAAAACAAACATTTATTTTCCTCTTTCGTAGTTCTTCGAGTTGGCTGGGATAGCTCTGTGTAGGTTACAGCTTGGGGTTGAGCCTGCTCCTCGTCCTTTTCATTCCAGGACCAAAAGTTGTGCCAGATACGCTCTGCTCCTGGAGCATGGCTAGGTATACAGATCAGCCTAGCTTTCCGCTGCTAGCCTCGTCCCTCCTCCAGTAAGAGTTCAGTGGTCATCTGATTTGGGTTGTGTAACTGGCCTCAAGGTGGCAAGACAGATTGAGAAATTCAGGGACTGCCTCCAGACTACGAATGGAAAAAGAGGAGGTCCCTCTTGCTCCTTGGTACTCAGATCCCCTCAGCTGCTACCCAGACTGTCAGACTCCCCAGATTTCTACCAGTAGAGAGCCCCTCCTTTGAGTTACTATGGAGTCTCTCCCTATTCAAATGTGAATGTAATGATAATAGCTAAAGCTTCCAGAGTAGTTGTTATGGTCCAGGCATTGTGGCACAGAGAGGGGAAGCAACACACCCAAAGTCACACAGTAGGTAGGGGGCAGAGCCAGGATCGGAGTCGAGTTGTCTGTCACCAGCGTCTTGGTGTCGATCACTAAGTGATACAGCCTCCCAGGGTAGAAGGAGCACTGAAGTGAATCGGAAGTCACGGGACCTAGTCCTAGTTTCTCCATTTGGGCAGGAAGAGGCCTGGGGGTGCGCTTGGAGGTGCACAGGCAGGCGTGGCAGGGAGAGGGCAGGCCGGCTCGGGTGCCACGCTGACAAAGTTGGTCTTCACCTGCGGTGCTGGGGAGTCGTTGCAGGATTTAAGCAGAATGACACAGTCAGATTTGAAAACCATCCAGGAACGTGCGAGTCCACGTCCCAGCCTTTCTCTGAGTGGGCTCTGCGGGTGCCTTCCTGCAGTGTCCTTGAGAGGACAAATGATGGGCGAGGGACACGTAGCACGCGGAAGGGGCCTCGAAACTCGGGTCTTCGCATGGCCCCCTTTTTGGTCTCATTTCTCCTCACGCGTGATTTCTTGGCTTCTCACGTCCAGGTCTGCGCCCTGCCCGCTCGACTTCTCTCTGCTCTCCACTTCTGAGACAGTTTGGGTCGCCTACAGGCCTCACCCCCGCCGGATCCAGGAATACAGCTGCCCGGAGGTGTGTAACTGCACAGAGCGACCCCAGAGGCCAGCCACTGCCTGCTGGGTCCTGGGATACTGTCCTCCCAGTTTCCTTTCCAACCCTGCCTGCCTCTTCCTGGCCATAGTCAATGCCAACACTAGCCCATATGTTGCCTTGTGTCCTGGAGAACTTGATTTCCAGCTGCCGGAGGATCGTGTTAATATACTGGTTTTGTGACAACGGTTGACTGCCACCTGCTAGGAATCCGTATGAATGACCTCCGAAGCTATAGAACTGTACAAATAATACACAGGAAACGGTACAAATAAGTCGCAGCACGAATATGTCCACGAGATGCTTGTCGTTCGTTTGGGCCGTGTCTCCTTGTACAGCGTGCCCCCAGCGTGCCCCCAGCGCTCTGGAGGCCACTCCGCTCCTTTCCCCTTCCCGAAAAACCACGTACCGACCAGGCTTTTGCAAATCACATCATGTCTCGAACACTCTCGTCGGTTCCTGCTCTGCCGGTGGAATTCTCCTCTTGCAGATTCTCCATTTGTAATTAGAAAGCAGGGTTTGAGAGCCGATTTTTGGTATAAATTGAGACTTCCCATTTCTACGCATCCAGTTGGCTATAATGGGGGCCGGCCGCTTGCTTGGGGCTGCCCGAGGCATCGGAACCTGGGAGGGATGTTCTCAGTGGAAATAAGGGGAGGAACGTTCTAGATGAGGAACCGTGAAATGATGAATCTCTGTCCTTTTTCTAGGAAGCTGTGAGCCGAGAGAGAAAACTTGAGCTGGAGAGGGAGAGAACCTGACGACTCCACGGTAGAGCCTTCTCCCCGAGGCTCTCGGACGCCCCCTCACCCTATGCCTTCCGGGGACCAGGTGTTACCCACTCCTAAGCCTGTTGGCGTGGAGGGTCCCGATTCCCCGGGGCGAGCACTTCCTTGTCTAAACATCCTCTCCGCTCCCCTGAGGTCCTCCATACTCTGCTCGGGACAGACAGATGGACACCAACATGGATGGGCTCTGAGGAGCACATGGCACATCCTGCTTCCGGTTGGCTGGGCTCTGGGCTCCCCCCCGCCACCCCCCACTGGCCCCAGCCTGACTTCGCTTCTTTGAGATGGGCCATGTCAGATCCTGGCCCCCCCTCCCCAGAATCTAGTCTCCAGAGCCAAGCCCTTGGGGATGGAGCCGTACTGAGCCATGGAAGCATTTTCCTCTTTCCCGTCCAGAGACCAGGTCCTTGTGTTGTGTCGTGTTGTGTTTTGGTTTGAATTCTCACAGCGTCCCAAAGGCTTGACCTGGAAGCCCTGGACGCTGCCTCAGCCGCTCACGGATGGAGTCCGTCCGGCAGGAGGTCGTGACCAGCTCCCCAGGGCTCGTGTGGTGCGGCCGCGTGTAGCTGGCTATCCGGGCCATCCAAGTCCGGGTGCGGTTGTAGAGGAGACAGAGGCCAAACGTCCTCTCCCCTCCCCTCCCTTCCCCTCCCGTCCCCTCCCCTGGCATGAGGGCAGCACCAGGGCAGACACCGTCTGCTGTCCGCGCCTCAGCGAAAACGCTCCACAGCAAAGACTTCAGCCTCGACTTTTCCAGCCCAGCCAGAAAAACAATCAGCCCCACTGCTCCCTGGAGGGCGGGCAGCTCCCAGCCCCGGCCAGACCCGGCAGGGAAGGCCTGGCTGCGCCCAGCCTCAGGTGTGCTTGCTTGGCAAATCCTGGGAGGCGAAGCCCAGAGGACTGGGGCGGAAGACAGCCCTGAACTTGGTCGGGGGCTCTGGAGGCTCAGATTTTAGCCTTGGAGGGTAGGGGGCTGGGGCCGGGGGGCCTGGCGGGGCCTACGTTTGACAGGCCCGTGTCAGGGAGAAGGAGTCCACACAAGCTCTCTTTAGGACGTTCCGCCAGGAAGACTCTCACTGCACCTTTGAGAAGCCGAGAAGAATCAAATCTCAGGTGTTCTGGAACCCGCCTCCTACTCGGAGTCTGCGGCACAGGCCGGTCAAGGGGAGCGCCCTGGGAAGTGTGTGGACAGGTCCGCGGCGTGGGCCACCTGACCGCGGACCCCCAGCCTCTCCCCCAGCAGTGGTCTTGTGGTTTGCAGCCAGCTGTGCGCCCCGAGGTCTTGAGACCCGTGAACCAGGGGAGGGAGGGTTTCGGGCTCGCACCACTCGGGAGTGCTGATTCCCTGGTGTGCAAGGGGGAACCTAACGTGATAATAGCTGTTGTTTTAACTGAAAGCCTGTATGCAGAGCCCAGATGCCCTTCCGTTAGAGTTAGGTTGCAGTTATAATCAATAAATTCCTGTGTCTGTTTCCTTCATTTTTCGTATGTCTCTTTTCCCCATTGGGAGGCAATTAAGAGAATCGTTCTGGCATTAGTTCCAGGGTTGCCAGATGAAATACAGGACATCTTGTTAAATTCGAAGTTCAGAGAAACAATGAATAACGAGTTAGCCTGGGTATGGCCCCGGTATTGCTATTATTTGTGGTATATCTGAAATTCAAATTTAACTGGGCCACCCATATTTTTATTTGCTAAATTTGGCAACTCTAATTAGTTCCTTTCTCCTTACCTTTCTTTCTTTTTTTTTTCTTTTTAAGCCCACACTCGTGGATTGTTTTTTGGTGTGTCGGTCACGGTAGTTCGAAATCGGAGGTGTCACTGGTGTGGAGGCCGAGGGCAGAGCACGCTCTGGTCTTCCAAACAAGCGCATCCAAATGACCCCGTGGTGCGGCCCTCCCTGTGACTCAGCCAGCGCCCCGATCTCAGCCAGATCTTGGCTGACCCCTTTATCTGTGACTCACGGAGCCTCCTGACTTCTCAGGGTCAGAAATTAGGTTAATTAAGCCCTGATGTCACCATTCGAAAGCGAGTCGAAGCCACAGGGTGCCCCATGCACCTCGGTGCTCTTGACAGCCTCTGTGGTGTGAGTTGAGGGAGCCCCCCTCATATAATGGGGTTCCCGCATCCTGCGTTTCTATGGGCACGAGATTCCCATAGCTAGAGGTCCATGAGCACCCCGGGGCGGGGGGGATCACGCCTTCTGCATTTGTGTGTTTCATAGAGCTAGACCAGACCTGGCACATAGTAACTGCTCAATAAGTGTTGCTTGAGTAAAGAACTGACGGATTAGACACTAAGGGGAGGCGCCGAAACAGGGGTTCTGGGAGCTGGGTCCTGGCCTGGGTCTGTCTGTAGGCGGCTACGTGACCTTGAACGAGGCACCTGCCCCTTCTGAGCCTCAGCTTCTTCGTCTACGAAGTGAGGCACTGCCCTCTTCTGCCCTCGTGGGAGCATTACAGTGAGGCTCAAGGGGTGGAAGTGGAAAGGCGGTTGGGAAAGAAGGGACAAGCCGTGGGCGCCAGAGGGTCGCCTTCCCCAGGGAGCCCCTGGAAGAGCGCACGTGTCGTCTGAGAGCGGGGAGGGGAGGCCTTCGATGCCTTCCGGCGGAGACCGCATTCTCTGGACCGAAAGCCAGGTCCCCCTCGGCCTGGGGGGAGCTGGACTAGAAGCCCGGTCTCCCGATGCCCAGGGCACTTCATCACTGTCTTAGCGAGTTGGCGCTCAAGGATGGGACGCCTGGCGGGGCCCCCAGAGAGGGCCCCCAGGCGGGGACAAGGGGGCTGGCCCGCACCGCCCCTCAGGCACCAGACTGGCCGGCCTAGTGATGGCAGGTGGGCTCCTGTCTTGCCGCCACTGTGAATAAGCCAGATTAGACCTTGGTGCAAGTCAGTTTCTTTATTGGCTTAAATAACGCGGTACAAAAAATGAGCCTCGGATGCCAGCATCGGGAACTCATACCAAACAGTCATGCGGCTTAAAGAACATCGTTCTAAAGAAGACACCATGGACAGAAGGTTCCTGACCCTCAGTTCCAATCCGATTCTGACCCTTCACATGTTGGGGCTGTGTTCCTGAACACCGTCCACACTCGATCCGTAAATAGCTCGCCTCCCCCCCACTCCTGGGAAGCAGCCATAAAACGAAATGACTTCCAGAATATGCTTTGTGGCGCTTCCGAAAACTTTGCCCCAGGTTTGCAGCCAGTCCCATCCAAGGGCCCGAGGCCTCTCCGCCCTAGGTTTCACCCCCTCCCCAGCCTTGCCCCACAGCGATCACTGAACATTCGGCAGAGCGATAGAGGGGTCATAAGAGTCCACATTTTAACACCCTCTCCCCTATGGCTGTATGTTCCGGGCGAGGTCCAAGGGCTCTGTTCACAGCCCTGGTGGGCACGCATGTGCATAATGGACATGTGGCAAACTGCCCACCTGAGCCACGCTGTTCCAGCTGTTCAGTTTTGGTTGTTCATCCAACAAGGATTTAAGACGGCCTCCGGCTCTGCGGGGTGTATTTGGCCACAGAATGAAAGCACCGACGGCCCCCCTTTGGGGGAATTTCAGCACGATAGAGTCAGAAGGGGTCCGATGGGGCACGCGGTCTTGCGCGGAATCCAAGGTGTGGAAAGGGGGGCGCACGAGGACAGCGTCTCGCAGCAAGGTCGGGGCAGGCCAGCAGGCGGAGCTCTGGTCGCCCGGCCCCCCAGTCCAGGGCTTTTCTTCCCGTAAATGGCCTCTGCCTCCAGTTAAGAATGCTTTGTGTATCTCAGGCTCAAAGGGCGCCAGTGGCCACCCACTGTCTTCATTCGTGTCTGCGAAGCAGGGGATTGGGGTATTATGAAGCAGCTTCGGAGGCTCCTGGCTGAAGCTGCCATTGTTCGGATAGGTCACGGGAACTTGAGTGCAAAGCACGGCTCTTAATCTGGACTCTGGCCCTCAGGGTATGTGATGTTCTGGGAGGAGAAAAAGAACATAGGTTTTAGCCATAGCCCGGTTACTTGTGGGTCCCACTCTAACAGGCTCCTAATTAACACATCGACACAGCACGCTGGCTGTCACCTCTAAATCTTCACCCAGTAGCTCCTGTCTGCAGTGCTCTCCTGGTCCTTTCTCCTTGCCATCCTCAACGGGCAAAAATCTGTGCCTTTTGACATAGATTCTGGAAGGCTTCCAGGTCCAATGGCTTCGTTGGCCTCAGTTACTACTAATTTGGTATTTTCCGATACTGAATTTTGTCATCAGTAAACATTCTGTCTTTTTCTACAGGAGAACCATCCACAGGCCCTCACGGCACCTTGCACAGCAAGGCACAGTGGAGGCTCTTGATACCTACTGATTGAATGAATGAATGACTACATGAATGAATGGTTAGTAAAACCAGAATAGGGCGTTAGGGCTACGAGGATGTCAGAACTGATGTTTCTATAATATCTTTCACAAAGAACTCCATGAGCTATTGCCAAGTCATCCACGATAACCTCACATCTGGGCAAAGAGAAGGAGGCTGAGGAAAGAGAGGTCGAAGGTCATAGGGCGTTCCCATCGGAAAACAAGCCAACACAGAGCAGGCTGTTTGGATGACCAGCTTTCTTGAGAGTCTTATCGCATGGCTTCTAAAGGTAATTGCAGGAGAGGAAGACGGAGCGTTTGCCTGATGGTGACCCAGGGGACCAGCTGGGTGTGGAAGTCCCAGTCCTGGTTGTCCCAGACCAACAAATGGAGCATTTCATTCCCTTAATGTCATGCCTTCTTCGTTCAGATCTGGGTCCAAATGTCTACAGGCAAGGTTAAGTGAATTAACATGGGAACACTATCAGAGTCCACCACAAAACATGAAACCTCAGACTTTAAAAAAAATCAGTGATCGGGGCGCCTGGGTGGCTCAGTCAGTTGAGCGGCCGACTTGGGCTCAGGCCATGACCTCGCGGTTTGTGAGTTCGAGCCCCGCGTCTGGTCTGGCTCTGTGCTGGCAGCTCAGAGCCTGGAGCCTGCGTTGGGTTTTGTGTCTCCCTCTTTCCCTCAGCCCCTCCCTTGCTCACACTCTGTCTCTCTATCTCTTCCAAAGATAAATAAACGTTAAAAAAATTTTTAAAGCAGTGATAATAAGTATTATTTCCAACGGGACCATCCCAGAGTCTTAGGGGAAGAGGGGATTATTAGGAAAAGCATGAAACCAATCAGAAGAGAGATTGATGGCAGGGAGAAGCTACTCTTAATCAATCAGCCAAGACAAGGTCAGTGAAGGATCGCCCCCTAGAAACCTTCCAGAACCAACAGCCCATGGATCCTTCTCATCTACCTCAACCATCCCTTATTTGGTACGTAATCTTACTTTGCCTTGTCGTTTAAATGTTACGACAGTCTTAAATTTGGGAAGCCAAACAGCACGACCCGCGAAACAATAAGAGGCAAGCTAAGACGACACCCAGTCCACCATTCCATACCGAAATCGAAAGGTATGAAAACGCACGTACGCTTGGGGACGAGAGCCAAGCAGAGAAGATGCTAATTATCGAGTGAAGCCAGTGAGGGTTGGGGAGAAGAAAGAGGTCACCGCGAGTGTAGGGCTGTCTCACGGGGCCTCAGCGAGGAGGTGGCATTTGAGCTGGACCCCGGAAGTCGTGAACTCAGCAGGGGAGGGGAGAGGACCCGTGTAGATCCCGGGGGATCTTGGACTTGTCTCGGCGCGTGCCGTCTGGCTCTTTCTCACCTGCCGGGCCTCCCCGTGCGGGAAGTGGCTGTAACACAGGCTCACGAGGCTGAAGACGGTGTGGCCACTGTTGCCGCCAAATTTGTTAGCCAAGCCGAAGGCAAACTGGTAAGGTCTCTTGGTGAGGTTCCTGCCCGGCTCGGCAGAGCGGGCTCTCTGGCTGTGCAGGGTGGCCACCAGCTTCCGGAGGGAGGAGTCCGGGAGCTTGTAGAGAAACCGCTTGAAGCTGGGGTGCCGCCGGATCTGGAAGCAGAGACGAAGGCCGGCCGTCAGCGTGGCTGGAGGGTAGCCCCCCTCCCACCAGCTGCCCCCCACCCCGACTCCAGGCACCCGGGCTGGGCTGGACACCTCCCGTCCCCGGGCTGAGCGTCCTCGTTAAAAGCCTCCACTACCTCTGGCCTCTCAGAGTCTGTTCTGGGAGGTTCAACTCCAAGCAGCAGAAGGAAGTGGAAAAAAAAAGCAATTGTCTAACGGATGCTTACACGGCATTTACTAGCTGTGTGACTTCTCGGAGCCGCTGTTTAGCCATGCGTGAAATGGCAGGGACGATACCCCCACCTGTACGCGGTGTTATTGGGGGAAGGGGATGAAGCTCGTTGATGGAAAATGTCTCATGCAGAGTGGATTTTGGGTGAATGAGAGTTTTCATTCTAAGTCGTCTCCTCTTAATTCCTAAGGGTCCTAGCTTGGGTTCCCCAGGGACAAGGGCCCCAGAGACAAGGGCCCAGGCGTGGGTAGCGATTGCTGTGGAACGCTGGTGGGGGAACGGGGACCTGGGCCAGGATGGGAAGTTGGTCCACGCAGACTGGCTACTGAGCCCGTTCCTCACAGGGCACTCCGGGAGCCCGCATAGAGCCCTCTCCTCAGAGTTAGCCCCGCGAGGGGCCGGGGACCCGGGGTAGGTATACACCAGCTGCCGGGAGCCGCTGGCCGAGGGCCGCTTCTCGGGAGGGGGGGAGCGAGCACTCTGGCCTCCCATGCGGGCGGTAAGAAGGTTCTAGGTGCTCAGGCACAACGCTGCAGGTGCCGTGGCGGGAAGGCGAGGTGCCCACAGCGCCCGCCACGCTCGCGACCCATCCGTGACCCGAGCTCGTCTCTGACACCTCATATGTGATCTGTCTTTGTCTCTCCAAGGAGACCGTGAGGTGTCCAAAGCTTCTGTTACGGGCTGTCTAGCAGGCGAGGCCAATCTAAAAGCTTGAAAGGACTGGAGACCATAGCGATGCTGAAATGGGAGTGAAAAGGAGCTAGCAGAGGGACGAGATGGGCGGGACCGGCAGGCTGGACTTGGGGAAGGAGGGGGGTGGGACGCGAGCCGAACTTCAAGGCGGATTTGGATGCGGGGCGGGTCCTGGCTGGCAGGGGAGGCCCCATGAGCAGTCTTTTATTGTCAACTAACACCGATCTCATCCGCTACTCGACCGGCAGTTTCTACATACGCGTCGACCTTTGTCAAGTAGGTGTTTCCCCCCCATCTTGCAGAAGAGAAAACCGAGGCTCAGAGAGGTCGAGGGACAGGCCCGAGGTCACCGGGAGGCAGGGATAGGGATTGAACTCGGGCCTCGGCCTCGGGGGTACCGAGCAGTCCTCACCTGCTCTCCCAGCTGGCCGTCCACTTCTTGGAGAAGGGCCACCAGCCTCCGGACCATCAGCTCCTCTGAGGAAAATAAAGAAGAATTCAGGGGCTGCTGACAAGGTCTGCAACAAACACACCCGTCCACGACAGACAGGACACTGTCTCTAAAACACAGCACACGGGTTAGTTTCGAAGGGCGAAGAAAAGTCTTCCCCGAAACTAGGGCTGGGGCATGAGTTTGCCGTATGGAAATTGAAAGGACTTCGGCCAGTTGAGCGTCACCTCGGCCCCATTTGATGGGGGAGGGGGCAGTGGGGGGAACCCGAGACCTTCCAAGGCCCCTGATCCAGGCTCCAGAGTTGCGTGGTCGGGAATGGGAGTTGGGGCCCAGAGCAGCTCATCGGAAGGCAGGGAGGGGGAGACGCCACAGCCACAGATGGGCCAGGCGCGCACCCCCAGGTGGCCACTGACACCAAGACCCCACCGCAAACATTCAGGATATTTGCGGACCTTTCGTGAGAACTGTCGGCGCCTCGAAATCAGCCGCGGTGGGAATATTTACGCCACAGAAATCTGCAAAGGCTCCAAACCAGGGCTCCCTTCCTGCCCCGCGCCCCTGCCGCCCAGCACCCACCCTCGGCCTGTCCGCCAGTCCTCCACTGGCGACGACACCCAGAGCCAGCCAGGAATTGTCTCTGAAACACTCCAGCAAACCCGCCGAAGTTACATCCGACCGACGAGACAGCGGTTCCCTGCGAGAAGGGGACTCTCCGCCTGCAACCCTGCCCCGAGAGCCCCCGTCGAAAGGCCAGCCCTGCCTCCTTTCTGTCCTGCTGTCTCCTGGGACGTTTGTCACCAGCCTTCCCAGTCTCTACTCGGAATTCAGCCTGTGACATCCATGCAAACAGAAGCCCCGGGGCAGCCGTCCCAGAAGAGGGCAGGGTGGTACTAACTCGATTCGGTCGCTCCGTCCGGCTGAGGTCCCGCCTCTGGCTGGTGACTTCCAGTCTGGGAGGGTGCGTCTGAGGGTCCCACAGGCGTCCCCTCTGCAGGCGAGGACTCCTGGAACCCGACTTCTTCCAGGTCTGGGGGCGGGAAGGAGGTGGCGTGAGCGTGTTTGGCCCCTGTTTCAGATCTACGAGTATATCACGGGGCCCCCGTTCTGACGAGAAACTGTCCAAAGTCACTGGCGCCAGACGGGGTCCTGCTTTCCCAGGCTCCTCCGCGGGAGCCCCCACCTCAGACGAGTTCCCAGGGCCCTCTTTACTCCTTCTAGAAACCTCATTCTTCTTTTTCTGCCACCAGCCCCCTCTGCCTCCTCACAGTCCGGGAGGAAACAAAGCAGGCCTGCCAAGACCTCAGCAGACGAGCCCCCTTCCCCGTCACTCTGTGAGGCTTTGCGGAATCCCTAAGCCTGGCTGAGCCTCACTTTCTCCATCTGTCGAATGGGAATAACAAGACCGACTTCGTCAGCCCGGGGTCTGTGTTTCTCTATCAGCTCTCGGGCGAGCCTGGTGCACTCGGCCAGTAAACCGATGCACTGCTCTCAGACTTGTGTTTGTTGCTGTTGTTGTTTTAATGTTTATTTATTTTGACAGAGAGAGAGAGAGCATGTACATGAGCAGGGGAGGGGCAGAGAGAGAGAATCCCAAGCAGGCTCCAGGCTGTCAGCACAGAGCCCAACGCGGGGCTCAAGCTCATGAACACTGAGGTCATGACCCAAGCCAAAATCAAGAGTCAGAGGCTTAACAGACAGAGCCATCCAGGGGCCCCGAACTGCATGTGTCTTTAAGTATGGGTGTGTTTTTGTATGGGGGCGGGCAAGGGCATGTGTCGTGAGCGGTGAGTCCAGCTGGCAGCCGGCCCCCTCCTCTCCGCAGCCCTCCCGCACCCCCCTGCCCCGCTCAGAGCAGAGAGCAAGATGGTCAGGCCGGAAGCAGAGGCCTCGCCCGCCCTGGAGGAAGCCCGGGGCCAGAGGCAGCCTCTGTTCCCATGGCAACGCGGGGCCCACTCACCAGGGCTGCTGGAGGTGGAGGGCTGGTGGCCCCCCACACACAGGGGCAGAAAGCTGGGCCTCCTGGGCGGCCGGGACTCCGGGCTGACACCCCCTGCCGTCCCCGCTCTCTTCGGCTCCTTGGAGCCATGTCTCTTATGAGAAAAGGCCTTCCTGAGGCTGGACTTCTTCTCTTGGGATCTCCTCCTGTAGGGCGGGGCCAGGTTTTCGACAGCCACCTCTGGTTCCTGGGCTTGAAGCTGCTGCGGGGGAGGTGAGAGAAACTGAGTCAGGGCCCCCCTGACCATGAGGAGATTGCAAGCGAGCCGGGGAAGGAGACCAGCACTCCCCGAAACCCTCTGGGGACCCGGGGGTGCCGTCAGGCCAGAGCGAGTGTGGCCGGCAGCGATGGGGGTGGGGGCGGGGGCTCGGGGAAGGAGGAAGGACAGGAGCCAGGCTCTGGAAAGATGTAGAATTGAGGGAGGGCAGGGAAGTGACTACACCAGGCCGGGGCGGGGGTGCCTGCAGTGAGGACGCAGTGCTCACCTCTCCCGCCTGCTCCTCCGCCTCCTGGAGCAGGGCAATGATCCTCCGGACGAATTCTCCTAAAAAAGAACGAAACGTTGGCTTGCACCTGAGCGTGGAGCAAAGCATTTCGAAGGCCAGTCCTCGTTTCCTAAGGCCCCAGTGGCTCCTGGGTGACTCTCGCAGGCGTCCGGGGTGTAAGGAGCTTGCGCTTACTGGGTGTCCCAGGCCCTGCCCCGGGACGCCTCAGGTTCCTCGGGAGTGGCCTGGGGCAGGGCCGGTTCCCAGGGGATAGATTCACTTCCCTCGAGCACCCAGAGGTGTCGCTGTGGAGTGTGAGGAAAGTCACCGAGGCCCCTGCCTCCAGGAGAAGGCGCCTCGGGCCATCTGGAAAGGCCTGGTCCCCAAAAGTCCCCCCACCTGGCACCTTCCTCCTCTTCTACTTGGAAGAGGGGCCTTCTCAATTCCCCTTCGAGGCACGTTTTCTATGAAAAGCAAACAAGGCAGGATGTGAGGGGTGTGGGGGAAGTAGATCTCTGAAAGTATCTCAGGAGCGCCCGGGTGGCTCAGTAGGTTAAGCGTCTGACTTCAGCTCAGGTCATGACCTCGAGGTTCGTGAGTTTGAGCCCCGTGTCAGGCCCCGTGCTGACAGCTCGGAGCCTGGAGCCTGCTTCAGATTCTGTGTCTCCCTCTCTCTCTGCCCCTCCCCTGCTTGCACTTGGTCTTTCTCTCTCTCTCTCTCTCAAAAATCAATAAACGTTAAACAATTTTTAAAAGAATGAAAATTAAAAAAATCGTGGGATCAAGCTTTGTGTTGGATTCTCTCTTGGAAATTTGCTTGGGATTCTCTCTCTCTCCCTCCCTCTCTCTCTGCCCCTCCCCTCCTCACACTCTCCCTCTCTCTCTCGAAATAAATAAACAAACTTTAAAAAAGAGCAGTATCTTCAAACACACAGAACTAACAGTGATTCCACGATTCTAGCCGTGGCTCTGCCACCGGTGAGGGGTGAATAACAGCACCGGCAGCTGCCATTTTGGTGTTGCCCTCCTGTGGCCCCTTCCCACCGCCCCCTCCCGCCCCCCACCACCATCTTCTCGATTTCTCCCGAGGCTACAGGGCTCTATAACTGCCACAATAATAATGGCAGCTAACATTTACTAGCTCTAAATAACTTATTAACTGCTCTAACTGCTTTATCAGCATTAATTCCATTAGAGCCTCCAACGACTCTAGGATCTAGGAACTCGTATTACCCTCATCTTGCAGTTGAGACCAGAGACGAAGTAATGCATCCAAGTTCACAAAGATGGAAGAGGTCAGAGTCCAAATGCCAACCCACGCCCTACAGATCACGTCACCCACAGAGCCCTTGCCGTGGGCCACGGCAGTCCTGGCACCGCCTGTGCCCGCCTTCCCGAGGAGGGTGTCCTCACTGTTGTGATTTTACTGCTGGGGCTCACTCAGGATAAGACGGGGGGGTCTGTGCTCTGGACCCCACACTGCCCCTTCCCCGGCCCTCCACACCCAGAGGAAGTCAAGGCCAGGTTCCTGCCCCTCTCTGCGTCGGTATCGGTATCGGGTCAGACCAGATGATTGGCAAGACGCGTGGGAGAAAAGGAGAGGGTACTAACTGGATTCCAAGGCTCTGTTCGTCTGCGAGTCCTCTTCGGGTCCCTGGCTTCCCGCTGGGGTGGGCAGCTCGAAGGGACTCAGACCCCCGCTGTCCGTAGGCGGGACCTCCTGGACTTCGGGTTCCTCCGAGCCTGAGAAGCGAGAGGGCATGGCGGGCGTGTTTAATCGGGGCGAGGGCGTTAACTAACACGTGAGGTCAGAAGAGGTGCCAAAGTCCGCCCCGCGGCTAGATCACGCAAAGGCCTCGCTGCGACAGAGGTGAGCTGCGGGGCAGGGTCGAAGCTCTGATGTACTGGCCCAGACCTATCCCTGGCACCTCCTTACAACTGGCTTTCCTGGGCTCTGCCCTCCTCTCCTCCCTTCCCCGGCCAGCTCATCCCTCCGGCATCTTGGCTGGGAGAATAGATGGCTGATCCCGTGGTAGGAATGAATGCAGCCGGGCCAGGATCCCCCTGCAGGAAGGTCTCTCCCCTCGGGGCCTGAAATTCCACCGCGGGGGCTCCATATCTGGTGGGAAGCATTGCCCCTCCTTTTAAAAATGTAAACTGCCCCTGGCCAGGAGAGGTGGCAAGGCGCTTCCGCCCTGCCAGTCGGGAGGATCCCTCCTCTCTGTGGCTCAGGCGCCATCGCTGGTGGGCCACGTGACCTTGAACACATCGTTTTACCTCCAGAAACCTCAGTTTCCTCATCTGTAAAATGGGGGCGATAATGGCTGTGAAAACTGACGGAGTACAGACGCGCAGCAAGGAAAGGTCTCATTTTACAGGTGGGGAGACTGAGTCAGGCATGGAGATGGGGAATGACATAGAAAGCACAGCTCCGAACTCGGGTCTCCTGCCTCCCAGGCTGCAATTCCTTCCTTCACACGCTACCCCCTGCCCGGGTAGAGCAGCTGAGGCAGCGGAGAGCTGCGGAGGGCTGGGGGATTCCTCGGCACCATTTCCACTGGGGGCTTGGCTGGATTGCCTAGACAGAGAGGCCTCGTGCACGGAGATGACCTGCTGGCATCCCCTTCTGCTCCCTACTGCCCCTGCTCAGAGCAGAGCGAAAGTCAAGACTAGGATGGCGGCCCTTCCAATGGCCAATTCCGGCCCCAGAGAAGGTTCCGGAGCTGGAGGCAGCTGTAGCGTTGCTATGGTAACCCTGAGCCTGCTCACCGGGGCTGCTGGAGGTGGAGGGCTGATGGCCCCCCACACACAGGGGGAGAAAGCTGGGCCTCTTGGGCCGGGACTCCGGGCTGGAAGCGTCTGCAGGCCCCGCCCTCCTCGGCTCCTCGGCGCCATGTTTCTTGTGAGAGAAGGCTCTCTTGAGGCTAGACTTTTTCTCGTGGGATTTCTTCCTGTCCGCTGGCGCTGGAATCTGCGGAACCACCGCTGGCTGAGGAGCTTGAAGCTGCTGCGGGAGACATGAGAGAAACTGTAGTCAGGCCCTGGGCCTCGAGGAGTGGGGAAAGCCCAGCTAAAAAGCAGCCAAGTGCTTCGAGGCGGCCCCAGGGGAGGGAGGTGACAGAGCCTGGAGCTGGGGAGCACTGCGGCCTGGAAGGGCAAGTGGGCCTGGGGCAGGAGGAGGAGGAGGAGGAAGCAGCGAGCCCACGGGGGTCCACACACACAGACCGTTCGCTCCTTACCTCTTCCTCCCACTGGTCTCCCACTTTTTGGAGGAATTCCACTATCATCCTGATGATGCTATCCTCTGGAAAAAAAAGTAAATGCCCCCAGTTAATCTTTCTGGACGCACCGAGAACGCTCTCTAAGGACTTGTCTTGGACTTCTGAGGCCAACCGAGTCCCTCCATGTGAAGTGAGGAGGCTGCTAGGCCAGGAGGTGGTCCTTCTGAGGGACGCTTGGCAGATGCGCGGCGGAAGGGCCCGAGGCCGAAGCACGAGATTTTACGCAGGCCACCTCAGGCCCGACCTTCAAGCGTCCGACCCGCGCCCCCGCTGTTTCCTTTGACCCTTAAGGATTTGTAAATATCCGCTTTGGGTTCCGCAAGCCGCGGGACCTGGAGTGAACCTCTTCACCTCTCTGCGCCTTCGTCTCTTTCCCGGTGAAGCGGGCATCATGATCCCCGTCCCGCTTCCTCCCGCAGGGCGTCGGGCCCATCAAGGAACTGCTTAGAAATACTTTACAAGGCTAAGGCAACAAAATTCCGGGAGGGGAGACGCTGGAGGGACCCCAGCAGGCCTGACACAGACCGCCTGCCGTCATAGATGCCGCAGGCACACCGCCACGTCTTTACAGAGAAACCACAGACAACAGAAGTGGTTTTCTTTGATACCCCCGGGTGACTGATCAAAAGACAATAGCCCCAGGGGCGCCCCTGCTACCTGCCAGCCGATCAGATCCGTTCACAGAAAAGGAGGGGCACACAAGCCTCCCTGGTCCCGGGACTGCAGATTTTTTTCACCCCCTCTTCCCCTCCCTCACCTCGCCCTCGTTTATAAATCCCGTTTGGCTTTGGTTCCTCGACTCAGTCTACCAGCTGACTTCCGCTCGTCTCAAAAAAATAAAAAGCCTGCAAAATCGCCCACTAAATGCCTTTTAGTTATTCTCGGACAGATGCAGAGACGTTTCACATCTCTTAAAACATGCCCATTCCTTATAGAGAATTAATTTAATAGAGCATCCATTAGGGGCCATAACAGCATCGCGGTTGTGCGAGACACTGTTCTCACTTCTCGGAGGTGTGCGCTTTCATATTTAAGGATGAGGGGTCGTTTAACTGAAAATGGTTCAGCCACGAAATCATACACGCACGCGACTGTGAAGCAAATACTGGCCCGCGGTCGACAATCGCGAGTCTATGAGGGTGCACAGAGCTATTCCGCGCTTGCGTGTATTTAAAAATTATAGAAGTTCTATATTCCTCCATTCCGCATTCCTTCCGTAAATCTCAAAAGGCTAAAAAAAGTCCCATGCTCATTAACACAGAAGGCAGGAACATTTGCCAGTGGCCGTTCTAATTCCCGAGACTCCCTTCTGTGAAACTCCAAAAGAGGGAAATGTGACCAGACGCGCCAGAAGGAGCAAGATCGGGACATGCATTTTTGAGAGGGACCGTCCAAGGTGTAAGCAGCCATGCAGAACCACCCATCTCATTCGGTCACGGCCACCCCGGCTGCGGGGCAAGAGGACACGAAGAAGATTCTGACTCACGGTCAAGCTTTTTGGGCTCCTCTTCCGGCCGATGACCTGCAGCTTGAGAAGAAACCTCGGAGGCTCCGGGACCCCCGTCTTCAAGGGACAAGGACGGGCGGAGATCAGAGCCTTCCCCACCTGGAAGGAAGATAAGAGCGAGCATATGTGTGGGGGTCGGGGTAGAGGCGTCAGGCACATTTTTCTGACTTGGTTCGTGAGCGCAATAAAATGACACAGAATTCACAGCAGGGTAGGTACTGAGGCAGCCAGCTTTAGGCTTTATTAAAAAAAAAAAAAAAAAGGAAATCGGAAACCTACCAAGGTTTCCATCTGAAAAGAGCCGGCAGACACCCTTCTCCTCATTAAGAACACAGTGAGTTTGGGGCGCCTGGGTGGCTCAGTCGGTTAAGTGCCCGACTTCGGCTCAGGTCATGATCTCGCAGTTCTTTCGAGAGTTCGAGCCCCGCGTCGGGCTCTGTGCTGACAGCTCAGAGCCTGGACCCTGCTTCCATTCTGTGTCTCCCTGTCTCTCTGCCCCTCCCCCACTCATGCTCTGTCTCTCTCTGTCTCTTAATAATAA
>PITB01029008.1:0-18453 GCA_004024585.1 Paradoxurus hermaphroditus
CTCTCCCTCTCCCTCTCTCCCTCCCTCTCTCTCTCCCCCTCACTTCCTCCTCTCCCTCTCTCTCTCTCTCTCTCCCCGTCTTTATCTCCCTCTCTCCCTCTCCCTCTCTCTGCCCCTGACCCCAAGTCACTCTAAGAAAAAAGCCTCTGAATGTCCCAGCGTCCTCTAACAATGGCTCAGGAAGGTCGTGTGCGCCTCAGAGAGTCCGTGGGAAAATTACCCATGTGCTGAGAATCCCGGGGGAGTTGCCACTCGCTCTGCTGGGCCTAGTGTGACAAATCTGGTGACATAAAAGCTTGTCTTAAAAATAAAGCTTCAATGACCTTTCTTATTTTCTTCTGATTGCGAAGTCCAAAGTGTACTGTGGAGAATCTCTGCAGATAGAGACGTCCGATGAAGGTCCTTTTGTCCCCTAGCGGGTGACTTAGAGACGGCTGTGGGTATGTTTCCTTCTGGTCTCGCAGTCAGGCTTATACCATATTTTCCCGCTTTGAACTTTCCCCCCTCCCTTGGCGTTATTTTACTAGCATTTCTTAATATTGTTTAATGTTTGTTTATTTTTGAGAGAGAGAGAGAGAGACAGAGCATGAGTGGGAGAGGGGCAGAGAGAGAGGGAGACAGAATCCGTAGCTCCTGCTGTCAGCGCTGGGGCCTGTCAGCGCAGAGCCTGTGAGATCATGACCTGAGCTGACATCGAGGGTCAACTGACTGAGCCCCCCAGGCGCCCCTTCGCTAGCATTTCTGATGTTAAAACATGTTCTTTGAGGATGTGTTTCTCATTGGCTGTACACCATTTCATTCATATGGAAATGCCATAATTTATTTAACTGATTCCCTTTTGTTTGGGTAATTAGGTAATGTCTAAGACAACTAAGTGATTTCACAGCGACTCTTCAAACCCAACACCATGTTTTCTGGAGGAGGAAACAGAGGCAAAATACTAAATGTATCTGGCTGAAAGGTCAGAGCCCTGGATGGGTGCAGAACCTGAACTGCGACGTACATCATCTGGTTCCTAATTTAGTATCATTTTCGAACCAGCGCGTTCCTTCACACTATCTGATCACTTGATTCTAATGCTTTGGTCTGTTTCAAATAAATGTGCCGAATGCAAGTTACGATGCAGCACGTGCATGACCTGGGAGTTAGTACTTCAGGCTTAAACATGTTCTTTTTCAAGGCCGACGGTCTGAAATAAGAAAGCCATGTGTGGAGGATGCATTTTGCATCGTCGCTATTTTTCATATTCATTAAACTGGTTTACTGAGTTGATATCTCACATCTAGTTTATTTATGGCCACTTATCTCATATTTTATGAGATTTAATTTAAACGCAATGCTTTATAACAGCAGTTACTTTTGTACTTTATTTCTGCATTATTTGTCATCAGAAAGATAAATACCAAGTTTTAGAGAACGAGTCTGGGAATTCATGGTCAGCGTAGAGTGTGGCTATGTAACACCAGCTGTATAATTTAAAGGTTAAAAGCATATCATTGAACAGATAGTTGCATGGGCCAGGTGGTCACATTTCTTAAGTGAGAAGAGATTTATTGCTCTAAAAGCGGAAGTACTAGATATAATAACGAATGCGTGTTTAATACGTGCATATAAACATGCGTACGCATCTCGGCTAACTTGCAGGGGTTAGAGATGGGAAAATATCTAATGCAGTTTTTTCAGCTCAAATGCTTCTTAAACACTCCATCACTTTATAAGGCGTAGAAACTGATTATTTTATGTGGTATCTAGACTTTCTCTTCGCTTATTCCTAGGTTGTATTATTATAACTATCGAGGACAATGGTGATGGCACCGATGATATTGATGTTGTGATAATACAAGATTCTGAAGCTCAGCGTACTGAGCCCACATCGTCCAGCAATGGCACGTTGGCCATACAGCCAAATCTTGAAGGCAGCAATGGTAACTATCGGCAACTACCCCAAATGTCATATGGTAATTTTGTTGAATTTCCTCCTGCGCGAAATTTTGCTCCCTGGTCCCGATATCCAGTAAACTGCTTAAACATTCCTGTAACTCCTACATTAACCGGTTATTATCAGACGGCCGGCTTCATGGTTACGTCACGATGTTTACGTGTGCTCGCGTTGTCCCTTCATTGAAACTTCGTCATGTCTCTTTTTCCGTTTTTGCTCAATGGGGGTGGGAAGGCAGCCTCAGAAAGCGTTGGGAGAATATAGTCTCGGTCTCTGAAAAATTGTTTTATACCTGGCAAGTATTTAGTGGCAAAGGAAAAAAAAACTGAATTTATGGGCAAAACTGCTTAGATCGAGAGAACGTGGAGCAGATGCTGTGAATGTCTCTGTAGAAGACCTAAAGAATCAACAAAAACTCATGGAGCTAATGAGCAGTTATAGCAGGGCTGTAGGACACAAGGTTAATATGCAAAAGTTAATCCCTTTCCTAGATACCAGCGATAAATAGTTGGAACTTGAAATTAAAGACATGGCACCATTTGCATTAGTGCCCCAAACAAGAGTCTGTGGAAGGCGGAGTCTTGTAACCAGAAGGGCCGTGGCTACTTGTCCCTCCAGCGGTTGCTTCCCAGTCACGGTAAGGAAGGAGACGCGCGGCCGTTCACCGCCTCACTGACACACGCAGAGCCAAGAGACATGAACCCTCCCGAACATGTCCTCCGTAGCTATGTGACAGTTCGTTCTCTGCCCGTCGTTTAGAGAATTGGGTTTCCTACTCTTTAAAAATGTTGTTGCTTAGGTTGGAGATCAGCAAACTTTTTCTGTGAAGGGCCAGACGGTAAAGATTTTAGGCTTTTCAGCCGTAAAGGTTCGACTGCAGCTGCTCAACTCCGCTGTTGAAGGAAGAAAGCAGCCGATGTGGAACCGGAGGAGTGTGGCTGTGTTTCAGGAAAACCGTATTTATGAACATTGAAATTTGAATTTCCTGTTTTTCAATTTCACGAGATAGTCTTTTGTTTTTGTTTTTCTAATCATTTTTAAAAACAACTTTAATTTTTTTCTTCCCGTTTCTTTCATTGTTGTGTCAGGTTTTCATTTAAATTCATTAGTTGAGGGGCGCCTGGGTGGCTTAGTCAGTTGGGCATTCAACTCTTCGTCTTGGCTCAGGTCAGGATCTCATTGTTTTGTGGGTTTGAGACCCACATCGGGCTCTGTCCTGGCAGCGTGGAGCCTGCTTGGGATTCTTTCTCTCTCCCTCTGTCTCTGCCCCTCCCCTGTTTGCACTATCTCTGTCTCTCTCAAAATAAATAAATAAACTTAAAAATTTGTTTTTCAGTTAACACATAGTGCAATATTAGTTTCAGGAGTAGAATTTAGTGATTCATCACTTACATACAATACTCAGTCCTCATCACAAGTGCCCTCCTTAATATTCATTGCCCATGTAACCTATAAATAACTTTAATTTTTTAATATTTTACGTTTACTCTACATTTCTATCTCTAGGGAAAAATCTGTTATAAGATGCCCAACAGGACTGATAGGGAAATTATAGTCCCCGACTGAAGACTCCCCTTCTGGGTTCTTCTCCCTACCCAGCTTGCCGTGAGCACACCAAATCACTATTAATGTGGAATGCGGAAGTAACAGACTATAAATTGTCCCCTCTGCTTACACTTGGGCCTCAGATCTCTGGAGGGTGATCTCCTTTGAGCCTGCTGGTGTGAACTAAACCTCCTGCCTTCCAAGATCTCCGAGTGCCGCTTGGTTCTTCCACCTGGTGATTCACAGCAGGTTCCGTAACATTTGGTTCCCTGACCCGGAAACCCAACCATGCTGGCCCATTGTTGCCAGCGGTTTGGAAAACGGCCAGGTGGTGACGGAACGAGGAATCGGAACGGAGAATGCGGGCCCTGCCTGAATTTCTGTAGTCTCCCGCTCGGTCGCCTAGGACCAGCTCCGCTCTGTCGTTCCTGCCGGACTCAAGGAGACTTGGCAGGTGAAGACCTAGACCCGACGTCGCATACCGGTAAGGTACGGGGCCCCAGTTCAGTCAGGCCCACCCACAGGGGTGGAAGGGGGACCTGATCACTCCCCGAGACCTCAGAGGTATCACAGGTAGGAATTCTGTGGGAGGGAATGTCATAACCTCTGGTGTGTGTGTGTGAGCGTGAATGTGCGACTTGGTCTGGCTTGCCTGCTGAGTTCGATTCTGTGGCTCCACGGGTGGGCACCCTTAAGGTCCCCAAAAGCCCACGGAGTCTGAGTGGGCCCGTCTGCGATTCCGTGGTGAACGGCATACAGTCTATGGCGGCATTGGAATAGTTTCCAATCGTAAGTCACAAAGCTGAGACCGCTAGGGCTAAGCGTCACCTAAGTTCCTTCGGGACACGGCCAGACGGGCATCTGACTGGTCTCCTCATTATAGGGGGCACCCCTACCCCTTTGTCTGTCTTTGCGGCTCCGTCTCACGGGAACATCATGGGGTTGGGACTAAGCAAAAAAGGGGCTTTTGGGAGACTATGGAATTAAGATAACCCCCGGCAAGTTAAGGACCCTGTGTGAGTTAGAATGGCCCACTTTTGGTGTAGGATGGCCCTCGGAGGGAACCTTAGATGTCCCAATGGTCTGCCGCATCTGGCGTGTTGTCACCGGAGACCTAGGTCACCCTTATCAGTTCCCATATATCGACTCCTGGTTAGAGATTGCCCAAACCCTTCTTCTTGGGTGCGATTTACCTGCAACAAACAGGGACGGGCTAGGGTCTTAGTGGCCTCGACAAAGCAGCCCAAGGAAGGTCAGCAGAAGTCCTGACCACCACAAATTCTCACTGGTGATCCGGAGGAAGAACCAGTCTTGCCCCCAAATCCCCCAGTTCCCAGTACTCTGCCACCTTCGGTCTCCCCACCACCTCCGGACTCGGCAGATCCTCTCTCTCCAGGACCGGCGGCCAGATTGCACCCTTGGCCAGGTGCAGGCGCTCTCCAGATGCCGGTCCACATCTGCCGGTCCCGAGAGGCTCTCCTCCGGGGGCCTGAGCCAGGGCTCAGAAGCCCATGAATATGCCCAGCAGCCAGGGGAATCTCCGGGGATTATTAGGAGAGGCTATGCGAGGCTTACTGCACGTACACCCCGTTTGGTCCCGAGGCACAAGAGAGCCTCGACAAAAGGACGGGGAAGGTCTAGCCGCTGAAAAGGGGGAGACCCAGAAGCTCGTTAGCAAGGGATCAATGCACCTACTGCAAGGAGAAAGGACGTTGAGAATGAATGTCCCAACCAGGGAAAGTCCCAGAAACCCAGCCGATATGCAGAAGAACCCTGCAAAAAAGACCTCATAGGCCTAGCAGTAATAGATTCAGATTGAGGGGGACTGGGCTCATTTCTTCTTGCCCCCCATGAGCCCACGGTCAGAATGAAAGTAGGGGGGCAAACTATGGCTTTTATGTGAATTCCTAGGCCACACGATATGGCCTGAGTTCCTCTACCTACCCGAGTGCCCTAGCCCTCTCCTGGGCCAGGTTATACTCTCAAAGCTGGGGGCCCAAGTAACCTTTGAGCCAGTGGGACGCACCAGCCTCTGACTGGATCCCAGACAAGAAGGATCAGGCCCCCCTTACAATGGCAGTCACTACACCAAGAAGAGGAAGAATGGAGGCTATTCTGCACCCCAGGCCCAGGGGCCTGCCTGAATTCAGGACTGCCTTCCCCATTTTATGGGCCAAGGACAGTCCCCCCGGACTTGCCCGCAACCAGGCCCCCGTCATTGTAGATGTAATCCCAGGGGCTCAACCGCAGAGACACCGGCAATGCCCCCTCCCACAAGAGGCAAGGGCAGGCATCCAAGAAGTAGGCATTTCAATCACCCCTACTGCCCTGAAGGTCACAGGTATCACTCCATGGGTCCACCCCTCCAGAGTCAAGAGGGCCAATCCTGAGGAGCCCCAGACTTGGAAACTGACCCAAGCCTGGTGAACCAGCTCAAAGTGACCTTCCGGAGAGTCCTAGATTCTTAGGATCTTCAGCCCTGCTCCAGCCACACCCGGGAAGCTGGCTGGTCTACATATGGCAGAAACTTGAGGAATCTCTGGTCTGATAAAATACATAGACCGTCCTTACTCCTTGCCATCGGATTGGCAGAGGTTGCCCCAGAAAGCTGGGGAAACAGCGAGAGGTTCCTGTTCACACTCACCTTCCTCTTATGGGTAGGATGTTTTGTTAGTATTGGCTGCCTCTAATCTGGGCCCCATTTATAAACCTTCGGTCCTAAGGCCCAGGTGGTGTTGCTACCCATATTCCTAGGGGCAGGAATAGCTACGGGGATAGGGACTAGAGTAGGAGGCATAGGCTCTTCTGTGGGACTAACCAGTGGCCGACTCCCTAGTGTCCTTGCAGAGCCAAATAAGTTCCCTGGCAGGAGTTGCCCTCTAGGACAGGTGGGCATTTGACCTCCTCACTGCTGAGAAAGGGGCACCTGCATCTTCCCAGGAGAAGAATGCTATTACTTTGTAAACTAATCAGGAATAGTCACAACCAAAGTCAAGGCACTAAGGGCAAGAACCAGCCCATAATAAATAAAGACGATGCCCTCCACTACAGCCTAGATCTGTTTAAAGGGGCATCAAAGGGGGGAATGCTAGGGAAACATCTGTTTTAAGACGGCCGACAGGACTATTAGGGAAATTCTAGTCCCCACCAGAAGACTCCCCTTCGGGTTCTTCCTACCCCATTTGCCGTGCGTGCCAGATTACTGTTAATGAGGAATGCAGAACAGACTATCAATTGTCCCCTCTGCTTATGCGCTCTGGGCTCAGACCTCTGCAGAGTGACTTCCCCTGAGCCTGCCCGTGTGAACTAAACCTCCTGCCTTTCAAGATTTCTGAGTGCCGCTTAGTTCTTCTGCCCGGTGATCCAGACCAGGTTTCGTAACACTATGAGTTATTCAAATTTTATATACTTCAAATAAATACAATTACATTAAAAAAGATATTTTTAAAGTAAGCTCTGTGCCCAATGTGGGGCCCAAACTCATGACCTCAAGGTAAAGAGCTGCATACTCCACCGACTAAGCCAGCCAGGCAGCCTTGTTTTTTAATTATTTAAACATATAAAAAACAAACAAAGACCAAAACCATTCTTAACTTATGGGCTATATAAAAATGGGCAGCAAGGTGGGTTTGGTCTGTAGGCCGTAGTTTGCTGACCCCCGATCTAACTGATGCCAAAAAGCTTTGACACCACTTGTTCTGTGTTCTCGTTTTAACACTACATGCAGAAACAGCTGAATATTTTCTTAGTGTGTTACAGATTCCAACAGCCCTCTTTCATGGGAGAGAGCTAGAGTGGATACCCTTTGACAGGTCATTTCTACTTCTAGGAATTTATCCCATAGAACTACTTGCGGAAGTGCAGGGCTGTTCAGCAGTGCGCTTTGCATGAGCAAAACTTTAATAGTAACTTGAATATCCGTGAATTAGGGACTAGTTGAATGAATCATGGCCTATCCGCATGAAAGGAAATCAAGAAGCTGTTCAAGTGGTGGCAGTAGCTGTAAAAGTAGTAGTTTGGAAGACCAACACATGTTTAGTGAAACAGAGGAGGTCGCAGTATAGCCCTTATAGTCTGACCCCTTTGATCATTCCAATTGAAGCAAAAATTGAGAATAAGGGATTTCAGAAAAGGTGACCAGGTACTTTTATTATTGTGGTAAAATATATGCAACATCATGTTTTTTCCCTTTGTTCTGTTAATGTGGGACATTATACTGATTACTTGGTTTTCTTCTGTCGAACCACCCTTGCATTCCTGGGCTAAATCCCTCTTGGTCATGGTGAATAATACTTTTAATTTGCTGGTGGATTAGATTTGCTAATATTTTGTTGAGGATTTTTGTATCTGTATTCATAAGGGATATTGGTCTGCAATTTTCTTTTCTCATAATGTCTTTATCTGGCTTTGGTAACTGGGTAATTCTGGCCTCACAGAATGCGTTAGGAACTGTTCCCTCTTTAGTTTTTGGGCAGAGGTTGAAAAAGACTGGTGTTAATTCTTCTCAAACTGTTCGGTAGATCCAGCAATGAAGCCCTCTGGTCCAGACCATTGCTTAGCTGGGAGGTTTGTGAGGACTAATTCAATTTCTTTGCCCATTATAGGTCTGTTGAGATTTTCTATTTTTTCTAGAGTCCATTTAGACAATACATTTTTTAAATTATAAAAACAAATTGTTTTCTCATATACCAACATCAAGCAATTGGAACATATATCGGGCGGGGTGGCTGGCTGGTTCAGTTGGCAGAACAAGTGACTCTTAGTCTGGAGGTTGTGAATTTAAGCCCCACGTTGGGCGTAGAGCTTAAATTTAAAAAAAAAAATATATATATATATATATAGGAAAAACCCAGCTGATAATGGCTACAAATAAATATTAAAAATTCTAAGGAATAAATGAATAAAAATAGAATCTGTATGAATGGAAAGCAAAAACTACTTTCCTGAAGGTTGTAAAATAAGGCTTCAGTAAGTGGAGAGACACAGATTGTTCCTAGAGGAGGAAAAAATCTCTTGTATAACTTAAAACGAGAAAGAAAATCTAGAGAAAATCTGTTTAAGGGACAGGTGGTAATTTACCATATCAAACACTAAAACATTTTAAAAGTACAATTGTTAAAATACGATGGTACTAGTTTTGAAATAAAGAGTCAGATTTAATGCAGCAGGAAGCTCATAAAAAGAGCAAAGAATTTAGAATTAATATACTGTAGTATATCAATAAGAGAAGCATAGATAGTAAATCATGCCGGTACAGAGGCTTAACTATGGGGAGAAAAGCCCTTTGGATTTCACCACATGTCACACACTTAAATGATTTCAAGATGGATTAGAGAGCTGAATATCTAATAAATGGAAGTAGGGAAAACTAGGAGAAAATATAGTTGAATGCTCTTCTATTCCTAGTGAAAGATGGAGCGTAACAGCAGTTCAAGAAATCATAAAAATATTAATGAATTTGATGAAATAAAAACAGAAGCCCTCCCTATCTCAAAAGCCGATGACCTCAAAATCACATCACCACTTGAGAAAAATATTTACTAAAAATATACATTTTCCAGAGTTGTTATTCTTACGGTAGCAAGACCTCATACAAATGAAACAGGAAACACTGAAACTTCAACAGGGCACTGAGCAAAGGATATGAAAATTAACAGATCACAGCACAAGAAATCTTAATGAATAAAAAACATTTGGAAAATATTCTAATGCGTTAGTAACGAGAAATCAAGTTAAAATGGGATACAGACTTTGAACTTGCATCTACCAAACTAGCAGTTTTTACATGGTAATTCACTTTACTGGTAATGGAGAAGAACTATTGCATTGCAGTTCTCATTATAAATGTAAGTTACTATGACCTTTTTGGACACTTTGGCAGCACCTGTCAGGAGCCCTTTAACCTAGTGATTCTTCTAAATATCCATTATAAAGAACCTTTCAGAGATGTGCAAAATATTTACATTTGAATGTGTACCCATCATTATAGCAAAATAGTGAAAAATTGGAAGCAATATAAATGTTCCACAACAGAAAACAGATAACCTATGGACATCCACACTGTGGAATATTATTCAGGCATTTCTAAAATATTTTTTAAATTATTGTATGTCAAGTATACTTCAATTAAAAATAAGTAAAAAATAAAGGAGAAAAATATTTAAAAAATTATACATGACATACAAAATTTTTCAGAATATATGTACAGTGTGATTTAAACTATATAAAATATATACAGTGTAAAAATATAAAGGTTATGATATTTATTGGTGACAGATTACTTTATTTAGATTCTGAATTTTTAAAAAAAATTTTTTTAAATGTTTATTTAGTTTTGAGACAGAGAGAGACAGAGCAAGAGTGGGGGAGGGGTAGAGACAGGGAGACACAGAATTCGAAGCAGGCTCCAGGCTCTGAGCTGTCAGCACAGAGCCTGACGCGGGGCTCGAACCCACAGACCGCGAGATCATGACCTGAGCCGAAGTTGGGCGCTCAACCGACTGAGCCACCCAGGCGCCCCTAGATTCTGAATTTTTTAAAAGCTTAAGTTTTTAGGTAGATTTTTTAATAGAAATCTATCACATACAAAAATATGTATAAATCATAAATATACAGTTTAAAGAATTTTCAAGTTAACACACACATGTAACCAGCACCCACACCAAGAAATAGAAGGTTATGAGCTACCCAGAATCAGCCTTCACTTCCCTTCCAGGCATTACCTACCGTACCTCGTGCAAGGTAGCACTATCCTATTGCCGATTTTTGAACTTTAGAAGAATTGAATCATATACAATTCATTTAGGTTCCTGGACCCAGTTCCAAAGTGTGTTTTAGTAGTGGTGGTGGGGGGTGATTCTCAGGTAACTCCAAGCAATTCTTGGACATGAGCAGGGTGTCTGGGAATTCAACGCAATTCTGACACTACCCAGAGATAACATCAAATCTCACGGGTTAAAGGGCTCAGTCCCATAAGACTGCCAACTAGCCCCCCCTCTGCCACCCGCCCCCCACACCCCGCCTTCAGACACCAGTCGAAAGCCTGGGCTATTACCTGTGCTTCTGACCAAATGGCTCTAAAAGGTTCCTGTGAAAAGGTCCCCCCCTCAGCTTTGATTAATTTGCTAGAGTAGCTCACAGAATTCAGAGCAACACTTTACTTGCTGGATTACCGGTTTATTATAAAAGGATGTAACCGTGGAACAGCCAGATGGGAGAGATGCACGGGACAAGGTATGGGAGAGGGCACGGAGCTTCCATACCCTTCCAGAAAAGACCATCCTTCCCAAATCTGCACGTGTTCACCAACCCAGAAGCTCTCCCAACCCTGTGCTTCGGGACTTTATGAAGGCTTCATTACATAGTCATGGTTGATTGACTCACTGGCCACTGGCAACTAAGTCAATCCCCAGCCCCTCTCCCTTCCTCCAGGGTCAGTGGGTGGGACTTAAAGTTCCAACCCTCTAATCACAGCTTGCTTCCCCTGGTGACCAGCCCCCCCCATCCTTAGATGATCCAGGGGTTTTATTAATTCACTGTATTACTATAACAAAAGACACCTTTATCACTCTTCTCACTTAAGAAATTCCAAGGGTTGTAGGGGCTGGGCCAGAAACGGACGAAGACCAAATACATATTATTATAAGTCACATCACAAGTATATTCTTTTGTGTCTGGCTTTTTCTCAGTGTTATGATTGTGAGATTTGTCCTCATGTGTAACAATGGTCGGTTCATTCTCATTGCTCTGTAGTCTTCCTTTGTATGAAAACACCCCAGTTTAATTATTCATTATTAGTCTTATAATCAGAATAAAACAACCAGTTGAAAAAAACAACGGAAGTTGCAGCTCAAATTGGAGGTATTTTCTAATTGAATTTTCCCCACCGTATTATCCTGCATTTATCTCACCTGAGAATTAATGATTCTCCGTTCTGCCTCCCATTCCTTACCTGGCTCAGGATGGCTAAAGGGAACAAGGTCTGTTATATTACGTCGCCCCTTCCAGTACTGTGATGCCAGCACCCAAGTCTCTACTACAGGGTGTAATAGAATGACCTTGTACTCCATGCCTTTTTCTAGTTGCAGAGTTAAATGACTCAGAACCATAAGCGAGTCTACATAATTCTAGAATGTTTGGGGGTTTATACTTCACATACATTTATCTAGGTTTAATATTAAATGTAACTATGGGGGCGCCTGGGTGGCTCAGTTGGTTAGGCGGGCGACTTCAGCTCAGGTCATGATCTCGCGGTCTGTGGGTTTGAGCCCCGCATCGGGCTCTGTGCTGACAGCTCAGAGCCTGGGACCTGCTTCTAATTCTGTGTCTCCCTCTCTCTCTGCCCTTCCCCTGCTCACGCTCTGTCTCTATGTCTCTCAAAATTAAATAAATGTTTAAAAAAACTTTTTTTAAAAACACCTAAAATTATTTTTAAAAAAATGTAACTGTGGAACAGTTTCATATAAAATGTAACAGTCATAATCTTAGAGTTCAAGTGACCTTAGAGATCATCTCAAGGAGTTCTGAGCTGGCAGATGGAGAGACGGTGTCTTTGTGGCCTGCCCAATTCCTGCCGTGGTGGGGCCCAAGCCAGAATAGTCTCCTGACTCATGTTTGGAGGCCTGCTGCCTCCCTAAGTAAAAAGCCCTTGGGGCTTCTTTTAAAAAGCAGTTGGGAATTGTGTTCTCTTGTTCATTTGTTTTCAGCTTTTACTCTGTAGGCTTTAAGTTGTGAAGCATTCACTTCACATGGCGGAATTTGTGTCTGATCTTGATTCTTATTCGTGGGTGCGGCAATATAGCCCTTCAATTTTAAAGGTTTATTCCAAATCGCTGTTGGAAGACTTGTTTCTTTGTCCCTCTCGAAAATTCAGCCAGGACTCGGATTCCGTTTAAGTTGTCATTCGGAGAACAGATCCATATTCAGTTTGTCATGGTGATAAGTCTGTGAAGTAATTTTTTTATGTGTTGCTTTTCAGGAGCAGGTGGGTTACCAGTCCCAGTGGACCAGCAGCCAGTTTCACAAATGAGCCATCTAGCAACTTTAAAAAGACACAGCTCTAACTCATTGGAAGTGAAATTACTCCCAACGCACAAAAGAAGTCGATTATCTCTTCCAAGCGGAGACTGTAGGGTTTGTATCTTACAGTGAAAATCTTTGGGTTTTTTTTATTCTGCTTTATTTCTTTCTCTTTAAATTGAGCTTAATTTCATACAATGAACAGTTCAGCAAGTTTTGACAAATGTGTATACCTTCCCCCACCGCCTGCCATCAAGAAAAAGAACGTTTCCATCATCCCAGAAAGTTCCCTCATGCCTCTACCGAGTAAGACCTGCCCCCCCCCCCAACCTCGGAGAAACATCCTGATATTTTCTCTACCATAGATTAGTTTTGCCTGTTCTAGAACTTCATATAAGTAGAATCATACGGTATATACTCTTTTGTGTCACTGTCTCTTTTTCTTAGAACACTGTTGTAGAGATCCATCTGGTTGCAGTGACATTTCATTCCCATTCATCGCTGAGTAATATTCTGTTGTACGAATATCCATAATTTGTCTATCCATTCTCCTTTTGATGGACTTTTGGTTTTTTTCCAGTTCAGGCTATTATGAGTATAGTGGTTCTGAACAATAATATTCAGAATGTGAACATCTTGTGAATGTGTGTTTATATTTAATTCGAGTAAAGACTCAGGAGTGCAAATACCGGGTCAGCGTATTCGGACAGGTGAAGTTTAGCAGAAACTGCCAGTTTCCTGACATAGTGGTGCTATTGGACATTTCCATCATATTCTGCTGTTCTCCTTGATCTCCGAAGTAGAATGAAATAGATTATGAGACTGTATATGACTTAGCATAACAGAAAATGCATTTATTTACTTATATAAGGATGGGGACAGCGGTACCTATACCTAAGTAGTATAGGCAGTTCTCTTAACTTCTGTCTGTGTTCAGCTTGGAGGAGGATGTTAACCGCCTGCCACGAGTCATGGTTTCTGACTTAATTATGTGAAAGCACTTTGAAAAGTATAAAACATTATACAAAAGAGCAATATTGCTTTTATCATTACTAATCTATGCTCTAATTCCATATAATTTTTGCTGTCTAATAAGTTGGTAATGCAGGGCTGGTTCATAAAATTTTAACACAGACATTGATAACTATTTGGTACGTTTATGTTAAAATTATTATTATAGTCCATCGCAATTAAATATAGTGGCTATTTGTGGTCAGTTTACTTATTTATACCCTTTTTTATTCCAAAAAACAATTTAAGGTGTCTTAGAGATTAATTTATTAAGAAAAATAGGTGCTTTAGTGTTGCTTATTTTGTCCACAGAGTGTCACTGTTGGATTATTTGAAAATCACAAGCCACACAACATTTGGTTCTTTGTTGATGGTTAGAAATATTTGCTTTGAAAGCAGTTCTAGTGCCAGATGACTAGAAGCCTCGTCTTCCTACCCCAAAGTACATACGGAGTTAAGCTTGATAGAAAATGGTGTCTTGAGTGTAGTTGGATTAATAAGAAAACAGTTCAGCAAGTACAGTTGACCCTTGAACAATGTGGGGGTTAGGGGTGCCCACCCCCACACAGTCAAAAAGCCACATATAACTTTTGACTCCCCAAAAACTTAACTGCTAATAGCATACTGTTAACCGGAAGCCTTACCGGTAAATAGCCAAATAACAGATATGTTGTGTGTTGTATGTAATATATACTGTATTCTTACAATAAAGCAAGCTAGAGAAAAGGATACTATTAAGAAAATCGTAAAGGGGCGCCTGGGTGGCTCAGTCCTTTAAGCATCTGACTCTTGATCTCAGGTTTGTTACTTCAAGCCCCATGTTGGGCTCTGCACTGGGCATGAAGCCTACTTAAAAAAATCATAAGGAAGAAAAAATACACATATAGTATTGTACTGGATTTCTTGAAAAAAAAAATCCACATGTAAGTGGACTTGCACAATTTATACCCATGCTGTTCAAGGGTCAGCTGTATATCTTTTTGTGGTGGTGTAGTATTTGCAGAGGTGTTTGTTGCAAGTGGAATCGAAGTCCTCAATGTTTCTCTCAGTTCTTTCTTTCCTATTTCCTTTCAATTTATTAATAAATCTTCCCTGGACAAGGACACGAATGCCCGATTGTGAAGAAGGTGGAAGCGTCATTAATAAATGCATATCAGACTGAATATTTACATAATATTAATTGCTGATTGCCAAATATATTCACACTTACTATCATAAAGAAAATGATTTAAATTCTTTTTCAGCCTTCACGTACTGTGGAGTTACTCTGAACTTGAGAGCTGAAGGAAAAACTTCTCTCTCATGAGTTTGTATGCTTCCTTAGCAATGAACAAGACACTAAGCACTTAACCGTTTTATTTCCTTCTTCTTATCTGATAGGAAATTCATAGCAGTTTCATACCCTGTTTGAGTAGCTTTTCTAATTTCAGAAGTAATTTGAGATTTACAGAAGAGGTGCAAATATATTACAGAGAGTTCTCATGCATACAGCTTCCCTTAATGTTAACTTATCTTATAACTTAAAATTAGGGTAACTGTAGAAGCGTAGGACTGTTTTCCCAAGCACGACGTTAACCCCGTTGGAGTCCTGGCAGCTGAACTGCAGCCCTCGTTCGAATCTCAGCATTCCTCTCCCCCTTGTCCTTGTTCTCCTCCAGGATCCGACCCAGTATCCCACAGTGAATTCGGTCGTGTCTCCTTAGTTTCTTGCAGTCTGTGACAGTTCCTCATCCTTCCCTTGTCTCTCATCACCTTGACACTTTCGATGAGTGTGCAAATCAGTTGTTTTGTAAAATGTCTCTCAATTTGGGTATGTCTGATTATTTTCTCTTGAACAGCTTGAGATTATGCACTTTTGGCAAGCAGGCCACCCAAATGATCTCTTGGTTAATGTGGCATCTTCTGGATTTTTCCAGAAGCAATAAAGTTATGGCTTTTCCCTTTGTGACGAATAAATATCTTGGGTGGGAGGTACTTGGAGCCTACGCTAACATCCTGTTTCTCCTCAGTTTTTTTGCCCACTGAGTTAACGCACGTATTTTCCCTGCAAACATTCACTACTGTGGTGTTTGCCAAGTGGTAACTATTTTCCTCACTCCTCTGTATATATTAATCGGAATTCATTTGTGAGGAAGAGCTGTCCTTTCGCCCCCATTTACTTATTTATTCAATTATAGATTTGATATGGACTCATGGGCATTTATTGTAATATGTGAGTTTTTAAAAACTTTTTAAAGTTTATTTATTTTAGAAAGAAAGAGCGAGAGTGTGCGAGCAGGGGAGGGGCAGGCAGAGAGAATCCCAAGCAGGCTTGTTGCTGTCAGCGCGGACCCCGACACAGGGCTCTATCCCATGACCGTGAGACTATGACCTGAGCCGAAATCAAGAGGTGGAGGCTTAACAGACTGAGCCACCCACGTGCCCCTATATAAGTTTTTTATTATACAGTATTATCCTTGTTTTATTGATCTAATTTTACAAATTTGGTTATTGGGAGTTCCTTCCAGTCGGATCATGTGGCCTTTTCGCATGCCCCTGCTTCGTTTTGAGCACTTCCTTCTTTTCTGACATCACAAGCTATTCTAAGCTTATTTATACTTTCCCTGACCCAGCTCTGGAATGCACCTCTCTCCAAGGGGCCCCGGTTCCTTTACTGGAGAATGATATTTAGAAACCAAGATCTGGACACTAGATATGTTCCTTGCTAGTCTTCCGTCACTGCTCTTAGGCCCTCCCAGCGGACTGAGCTAGGAAATATATATATACTGTCCCATGCTTCCACATACATTTTTATTTCTATATCTGTCTTTATATTATAAACTATGTGTTTATCCTGATATTCCGTGGCTTTTCTTAAATCTAGGTTCTTATCTAAAAACTTCTTTCCTCACCCTCCTTTGTTAATCAGCTTTTGTCTTTTTGATTCTCATGTGAATATAGGTTTTGGTCTTACTTTGTGTCTGCTTTATACTATAAGACTTATGACATGCTTTTGGAATGTAGATAAAAAAGCAAATAATTAAAATAGATAAATTTTCTAATGCTTAGTTTGGGTCCTAGTGATATTAAGCTTTGACTACTTCTTTTTATGATATTCATAGGAGAGAGATGCATCTCAAAGGTTCTCTGATGAAAACCATCGAAACCAACTCATGGAACTTCGACAGCATTGTGAGGTATCAAATTTCTGTCTTTTTAAATGTAGATTTCCAAAATTTTGACTAAAAGGTTTTCTTTAACTTCATTTAATGTCATTGTGCTATTAATAGAAATTTTGTGGTGTCAAATTCTGTAGGATTATCACTGCATTGTGATGCATTTCAAAAAAAATATTCTAGTACCTCTAGGTGAAAAACTTGAAATAAGAATATGGCTTTTGTAGCTTTAAAAAAAACCAACAGCCCTTAACTAGTCAAATGTAGTTACATCTCTTTCATCCAGATTGTTCGATATCTGCTTTTTCCAATATACTCTAAAGGAAATTGGCTGACTTCGATGAAATTCAGTGTGCGCCTAAATGCATGTCAAAATATCTCAATTGAAAGAAAATGGCAGCTCAGCACGGCTTTGTAAAGAGCGTATCTTACGTAGTTTTGAGGGAATTTGTCAAAGTTAGCCTGTTGGTAGAGACAGCTAGAAGTGTGTAAACCCAGGATTTTGTGAGCCGCATCCTCTAGAGGGAATGAAAGGTTATTTTTGAAAAAGTAGTTCCTGACAGACCAAGTCTCTTGGAGTAAAAGGAGCTACCGAGCTACCGCGCCAAAGAGAATTTCTGTTTCTGTGCGTCTCTAATCGCGGCTGCTCACGGCGGCCTGCCCGGAGGGGACGCGGCAGATCTCCGGGAAGGCCGTGCCGCAGGGGGCAGGGGGCGGTGTGCGAAGGGAGGCCCCGCCCCGGAGCAGGCCCCGCCCCCATCCCCGCCCCGGGCTGCCCCGCCTCTGCCGGGACCTGCTTTCTGAGTCGCTGCGCGGGCGCGGGCGTGACTCGAGCGCCTAGGAGGAGCAATGCCTGGGGTCCCGAGTCACGGCCCGGCCGCGGGGCCTCCGGGGTCCCCGCGGCACCCGGCGGGCTCGCTCTCTCCTCCGCCGGACCCCTTCCCTGCCCGGGCCCGGCCGGGCGCTGCGGCACCGCCATCTTTTCCTTCTCTGCCCTCGCCCCGCGTCCCCTTCGGGAGGCCCCCGGCCCCGCCGCGGCTCTCCGGCCGGCTCCCTCTCCGTCCCCGCGAGCTCCCGCCGGCGGCCGCTGCTCGCTTCCTGGAGGCGGTGGAGAGTGTGAGGCGGGCAGCCCTCCCAGCCCCCGACCGCTCTCCCCCAGCCCAGGAGCCTGCACGCCCGACCCTGGACGGGCTTCTGCCCCCAGCCTCTTTTCCCGTGCGGGACGCCTCCCCTCCTCCGTCACCCCCTCCGGACCTTCGGCCTCAGGCCCTAGTGCTCTCCGTCTCACAGCTCCACAAAACCTCTTCTTTGGGCCTCCCGGCCCCCTTTCTGTCCTCCTTTCTGTCTCCTCCCCTTAAGACCCTGCTCTTTGCACATCATTTGTGCTCACATCTAACATCGGCCTTCCGGTGCTCTGTTTGGGGGGTTTTTGAATCTGCTGTTCCTTCTGCCCTCTGTGCCCTTCCTTGCGTCTTTGCCAAGTGAGCATCGGCTCATCTTTTAATTTTCTGCGCAGACGTCTCAGGGCAGCGCGCCACGACCCCCGGCCCGGGTTAGGTCGTGCTCTTCTGCGCGCCCAGCCTCCGGTTCTTGCCTGCGCCCTGGCCACGCGAGCCTAAGTACAACATGACTGTTCACGGCTGGTTGAGCACTGCCGGACCGGTCAGCGGGTAGTACTGTGATTATGTTCGTGTTCACGTGGTACTACGGCGCCTCCCTCTGTCCCCAAGGGAACTCAGAGAGACTCTCTTGATGCTATAAGCGAGGAAACTGTGGCACAGAGAA
>PITB01029009.1:0-18513 GCA_004024585.1 Paradoxurus hermaphroditus
ACGCAGGCTGAGCCCTCGGGTCCCTTCCTCGGCACCCACAAGGGTGGTTCTGGGCTGGTTCCGAACTCCCAGGAGCCCGCCCGGCAGCACGCAGCCCCAAGCCGGCCCCCGAGCCGTGCTGCCACTGAGAGCACGCCTCATAACCCTCCCAACTCGGGGTCGCGGCTGTCGTGGCTGGTCACGGTCAGGGCGGGGGAGGCTCCTGGCCCGAGTGCCGCCGTCCGCCACCTCTACTCTCCATACCGGCCCTGTGGTTTCCTGAATGCACGGTCGTATCATCCGAAAGCAGAGCTGGTCTCCATCCGTCCATCCGTCCGTCTGTCCGGGCAGCTGAAACCACACCACAGATGGGACGTAGACAGCGGACACTGCTTCCCACAGCTGTGGAGGCTCGACGCCCACGATTTGGTGTCTGGAGAGGGCCGTCCTCTCTCTGTGTCCTCACGTCACCAAAGGGGTGACGTGGCCCCTGGGGCCTCTTTACCAGGTGCTGATCCTGTCTTGGGGGCTGCCCCTCACGACCTGCCACCGGCTGCACGTCCAGACAGCGTCACACTGGGGGTCAGGCTTCCACGTGCGGACTCGGCGGCTCATTCGGTCTGCAGCAGGTATTCGTCTTCCCTCCCAGGGCCCTCGCGCCTCCACACAGGTGAGAGGGAGGGTGTCTGAGAGCAGGCCCCGGCCGCTCCTGGCAGCCTGCCCTGGGCGGGGGCGGGGGCGGGGGGCGGCTCTTCCACTCACTGCGGGGCCCCAGGGGCGTTTCCGCGTTGGGCACCGTCCGGCAGGCTCGGGGTTCCGGTGGGAGAAGGCCCAGCTGGGGGGACGGCCAGGACAGGGGTGTGGGGCAGGAGCGGGGATGTGTGTGCCGAGGCAGGACCGAGACGCAGGAGGCGGGGGCGTGGGGCGTCCCGCTCTCACCTCTGCGCGCCCTCCCGCCCCTGCCCTCGCACCCGCGCGGGCTGGGTCACGTCCCTCGTGTGCTCGGAACGCCCAGCAGGCCAGAGCCCCTGCGGGGGCCTCCAGATCCTCTCCTACACCCACTCCCCGACCCCGCTCCAGCCGCCGCTGGCAGGCCCCGCGCAGGGCCTTTGCACAGATGGCCTCCCTCAGCTTCTCCGAAATGTCCCATTCTTGAGCCGGCGTCCCTGGCCGCCTGGCAATCCCCTGCTCCTTCCCACCCCTCCCAGATCCTCCAGACTGACACGCGTCATCCTTTACCTCACCACCGTCCTCACGCAGATGCCGGCTTGCATGGGAGGGGAGCCCGGGGGAGCCGGTCTGCGGCTCACGGCCACGGTTTCCCCTGTGCCCGGACAGAGGCAGGAGGGCTCCAGCCCTGGCCTCACGTCCGCCGCGACCTCGTGGTAAATGGGAATTTTCTCCAGTCACCCCGTGTGCGCGGGTGCGAGTGGCGCCCGGTGCTGGGTGCGTGCAGACCCCAGCCCTTCTGGGCCTCTTCCCTGGGGCCTGTTACCGTGACCGCTTCGATTTTTACTTTTGAAAAGACTCCCCAAACACCTGTCTAACGGTTCATTTCTGAAGAGCAGTCTTTGTGGGCGGAAAGCCGCAGCCAAGTTTGGGGGGGGGTTGGAGCTCTCCGGTGGGGGGACGTGGCGGGACCACACGGCGGAGCCCCCAGGAGGAGACACTGGCCCCGAGTTCCCGCCGGCGGACGCGGAACAGACCCGACCCGTGACACAAGCACACAGCGTGACCGGGAGCGCGTGCGGGGGCCCAAGGCGGTCAGCCCTGGCGGGATGCAGACCGTCGTGTTCGCGAATCTGTAGGGTCCGGGGCCCGTTAGGCGTGGGCATCCCCAGCGGTACACCCGGAGAGCTCGTGCGAAGGGAAAAGCGGAAACGGACCGACCTCGCGACGAGGCGCTCACCCTCTCGGGCCCCCGCGGGCGGATGGAATAGGGCGGGCGGCGTTCACGCCTGTGCGGGCGGGGCGGGGCGTGCGCAGCGCCGACCCAGGGGAGGAGGGGAGGAGGTCGAGGCCTGGGCCCTAGGCAGGGGCGGGGGGTGCGGGGCTCTGCCCTCCAAGCTCACCCGCCTCGAAGCTCCGTGCGCCATGCTTCCGCGGTTCCCGCCCTCCGGCCCCAGACCAGCCGGACAGTCGGGGAGAACGAGGCCGTGACCCCAGGTTACCCAGACCCGAGGAACGTCGCTGTGGCAAGGGGCTCACTCGGCTCTCGTGGGCGCCTGCCAGCGCCCCTCATAGGATGGGGCTCGGGCAGGTCGTCAGAGTGGCGGGTTCTAGAGTCACGTGGGCAGCCCGCGGGGGTGGAGCTGGGCTCCGGCGGCAGTGGCGCCAGGCCTCAGCCGGGCCGCAGAAGCCCGCCTGGGACCCACGCGGGACCGCGACGCCGGGCGAGTGGTGACGGTGCCAGGGCTGACTGAGGCATCCGGCCCCCGCAGGCACAGAGTGGGGCTCAGCAGGCCCTGCCCTCGGGGCTGGACCGGGGGACTCGGAGCCAGAGGAGAGCAGAGCGTCCGGGGGCTGAGGCAGTGCCCAGCGGTCACAGGGCCCCGGTGGGCACAGTCTGGGCGGGCCAGGACCCAGCCCGCAGTGACTCCGGTTGGGGAGACCTCTCAGGGAGGGATGGGCCAAGGTGGGGAACGGCTCCCGGGGGCAGAGAGCCCGTGCCTGGCCGCGGGGTGGCTGTGAGGAGGAGGCGTCGCTCCTGTCGGTGGGGACACAGTGCGGTGCCGGCGTCTCCCGGGAGAGCCCTTCGAGGATCGGCTGGGAGCCGGGGATGTCCAGCGTGGCACGGCCACCCTCACCGAGCAGACCCAGACCTCCACGGGAGCGTGCCCACGGGCACACGGGCAGGCTCCTAGATGAGGCCGCAGCACGGCGGCCCTGCGGGCGAGGAGAGACGGTACCTCTGAGGCCGATAGTCCTTCCCGAGAGGGAGCACCTCCTTCCAGGAATACAGCCGGGGAGGTTTACCGGGACCGCCCCACAGAAAATGGCCCCAAGATGCTCATCACATATGTTTAAAAGTTCTTTCTGAAATTTTCGAAAACAGGACAATGAAAAGGGGGAACCCAGAGAGATGCTTCCAGCAAACCTGAGCATTTCAGGCAGCGCCGTGGGGTGGAGGGTGGGAGCCACGGTAAGTGGGGGGGTGTGGGCGTGCGGTGCTCATGGATCGAAATAGCCTGCGAGCGTGTTCCTTCCTCCCGAGGTGAGTCTCCCCATCCTCTTGCCGGCGAGTCCTGCTCCTGCTTCGTGTTGTTGGCGAAACCGGGGGTGACGCTAAGCGTGTGAGAGTCCAAAAGGCTAAGGAGGGGCAGGGCGTTCTTGTAACAGAAACACGGGTGGGGGGACTCTGAGGCCTGGTGTCTGGACGGAGAGGACAGATGGAGAGTCCGCGCGGAGACCGGAGTGCAGGCGACAGCGCAGCGAGGCACAGGTGGCCTGGTTCCTGGTGCTGGGACAGTTAGCCGGACGTGGAACGAGGGCAGTTAGGCCCCGCTCTTCGCCACTTTGAAACATCAGTTCTGGGCGGGCGCAGAACGGAACTCAGCACGTGAAGATGGTCGAGCGGGAAGTCCCTGTGCGGGGTGGGGGCCTTCCTCCCCACCTGGACGACGCCCGCACCGGCAGGAGCCGTCCCACGGAGCCGTTTGGAACCCTGGGGTCTGTGGACGGCTTGCAGCATCCGGGGGGATTCCCAGGGAGTACATCACGGCCCATCGTAGCCGGCGTCCGCTCTTAGCACGACAGCAGCAACCCTCCCGATCCCCGGCCGCAGGCAGACGGGCAGCACGTGCTCCCCAAGCAGCCCGCACACGGCCCGCACCAGCGGGAGCCAGGGTGGGCGAGAAGGGCCGGCCCCCAGATCCTGCGGGTCTGCGCTCTGACGGCTGCTGCTCAGAGGTGCAGACAGCACCTGTTCTCTCGTCCCCCGCTTCCTCATTGCCGCAGCCCCCTCCCCATCAGCTCAAGTGACTTCCCGAGGACTTAAAGGGCTAGCCAGCGCCCTCCCCGATCCCTCATTTTTCTCTTTTTCCCGTTCTGGGAGCCAGAAGGCTCCAGAAACACTGGACATTCAAAACAACTGCAAATAAGGGGAAATTTAGAACACGACCAGGAAAAGACTCAGAAAAGACCTGAGCAGACGTCACAGTTGTAGGTCGGGCTGACCCTTGGCACAGGACGGTGTACAACAGTCATTTAAAAAATAAAATAAACAAAAGCAATACATATTGCCAACCTAGGGCCGGGGGAGAATTTGATTTCCAGAGTTACCACATTATTCAGTTCAGATGTCCAGTGCTCAATAAAAACATCACAATGCATACAAAGAAACCAGAAGTATAGTTTATAAAGAAGAAAAATAAATCAGGGAAACTCTCTCTGAAAAAGACCCAATAGCGGATAAACCCGATAAAGACTTTAAAACAACTCAAGGAAGTTGCGGAAAAAGTCAAGAAGACTATGTATGAACAAAATAGAAATATAAATACAAATACAAACCTAGAAAGAAAAAAGAAATTCCGGAGGTAAAAAGTACAATAACTGAAATGAAAAATTCACCAGAGGGGGTCCAAGACAAAATGTGCAGGCAGAAGAAAAAAAATAGTGAACTTGAAGATTGGACGAAGGAAATTACCAAGTCCAGGGAGGAAATTACCAAGTCCAGGGAAGAGCAAGAAAAAAAAAATCAAAGAAAAGCGAACAGAGCCTAAGGGATCTGTGGGGCACCAGCAAGCAACCGACATGCGCGTGCGGGAGGGAGAAAGGAGCAGAGAGGATATCTGAAGAAATCATGCCTGCGAGCCTCCCAAATTTGAGGAAAGACATGAATATGAACATCCAGGGAGCTCAACAAACACCGAGGACGTTGTAATCAAGCTTCCAGACCCAAAGACAAAGAATTTGAAAGCAAGAGGAGATGGGGCACGTGGGTGGCTCAGTCGGTTAAGCTCCCAACTTCGGCTCAGGCCATAATCTCACAGTTGGCGAGTTCGAGCCCCGTGTTGGGCTCTGTGCTGACAGCTCGGAGCCTGGAGCCTGCTTGGGATTCCATGTCTGTCTGTCTGTCTGTCTGTCTCTGTCTCTCTCTCTCTCAAAAAATAAACATTAAAAAAATAAAGCAGGAGGAGAGAAGGAAACCATCACACACAAGGGATACTCAGTAAATTATCCACAGATTTCTCATGAGAAACCCTGAAGGCCAGAAGCAGTGGATGAATATACTCAAACGTGAAAAGAAAAAACCAAGGATCCTATATCCAGAGATACTCTCCCTCAAGAGTGAGGGATAAATGAAGACACTCCCAAATAAACAAAAGCCCAGGGAGTTCGTGGCCGCTAAAGCTGGCCCGCAGGAAGTGCTCAGAGGAGTTCCGTAAACCGAAGTAAAAGGATGTTAGTAACTTTAAGCCATATCGAGAAATGAAGATCTCAGTACAGGTAAATACATGCGTGGCCAGTCACAAAAGACGGTATCGTGACAGTGGTTTGTAACTGCACTTTTCATTCGTATATGATTTAAGAGGCTAATACAGTTAAAGAAAAAAATATTGGTGTAAAATCTAGTATTACCACAACTTTCATTCGTTAACTTCAAATCTTGTTTTCTGTGTAATAGGAGAAACTAATGCATTTTAAGGACTATTTATGTTTGGGGGCCACACGATATGTAAAGATGTAATTTTGCGACATCAACACCCCAAACGGGTGGTGTGCAGCAGAGTCTTTATCTGTTACTGAAGGTAAGCTGGTGTGCGCTCAAATTAGAGTGTCATAACCTTGGAGGTTGAATGTCATCCCCACGGTCACCACAAAGAAAATAGCTATGGAATAGACACAAAAGGAACTGAGAAAGGAATTTACATATTTCCATACGAGGAATCAACTAAGCACAGAAAAGAGACGGTAGTGCAGGAAATGAGGGACAAAAACAAAACTGTAGGACATACAGAAACCAAATAGCACCGTGACAGAAGTCTCACTTATCAATATAAATGGATTAACCTCTTCAAAAGAAAGGCATTGGCAGAATGGATAGAAACACATGATCCAGGGGCACCTGGGTGGCTCAGTGGGTTGAGCATCCGACTTCGGCTCAGGTCGTGATCTCATGGTTAACATGAGTTCAAGCTCCGAGGTGGGCTCTGCACTGACAGCACGGAGCCTGCTTGGGATCTCTTCCTCCCTCCCAGTCTCTCTGCCCCTCCCTGCTTGTGCACGCTCTCAAAAATAAATCAACATTAAAAAAAAAAAAGGAAACACATGGTCCAACTGTGCTGTCTATGAGAAACTCACTTTAGATCCAAACACACAATCAGGTGGAAAGTGAAAGGTTGGAAAAAGACTTCCACGCATTAGCAACCAAAGGAGAACAGGAGTGACTTTACTAAGATCAGATAAAAATAGACTTTAAATTTTTAAAATTCATAAGGCAAAGAAGGACGTTATATATTAATAAGTCTCAGTACACCAAAAAATATATAAGAATTATAAACATTTTTGTCCTTAACGACAGACTATATGAAGCAAAAATTAACAAAACCGAAGGGAGAAATAGTTTTACCGTAACTGAATGCCCCACTCACAATAGTGGACAGAACAACCAAGCAGAAGATAAGTAAGGAAACAGGACTAACATGACACAGTAAACCAACTGGACCCAGTAACACACACACACACACACACACACACACACCCAAAAACCACACACACGTTCTTGTCAAGTGTACATGGGACATTTCCCAGGATGCGCCGTATGTTGGGCAACAAACGAAATCTTGCTCGATTTAAAAGATGGCTATCATACAAATATCTTCTCCGACCACAACGAGATGAGGTTGAAAATCAATAACAGAAGGAAAACTGGAAAATCCACAACATTGTGGGAACTGAGCAACATGCTTTTAAACAGCCAGTGGGGCAAAGAAGGAATCAAAATTAGAAAATACTTAGAAACAAAGAGAAATGAAAACACAGCGTGCCAGAACTTACAGGACGCAGTGAAGACGGTGCTAAGGGGGAAACTTAACGGCTATCCACGCCAACATGAAAGACAAGAAAGACCTCCAATCAGCAATCTAACTTCACAGCATGAGGAACCAGAAAAGGAAGAACTGAGTAGCCAGAGCTCAGCAGAAGGAAAGAGAGAATGAAGCTGAGAGCAGGGCTCAACAAAACAGAATAGAGGAACGGTAGGAAAAAATCAAAATCAAAACTTGGTTCTTTGGAAATATCGACAAATTTGGCAAACCTTCAGCCAGGTGGACTAAGAAAAAAAGGGAAGACGCAAACTACTGAAATCATAATGGACGAGGGACTGCCACTTCTACAGAAATAACAAGGATTCTAAGAGAGTACTGTGAACCATTACTTGCCAAAAATTAGGCGACTGAGAGGAAATGGGCAAATCCCTAGAAACACAGAACCTACTGAGACCCGATCGCTATATTTATAGTTAAGCGTATGCTAACGAACTGGAATCTAAATAAAAACTAAAATTAAAAAAAAAGCTACCGAGATTAATCAGGAGGAAAAGGGAAATCCTAGTAGAGCTAGAAGTAGAGAGGAGACTGAACCAGTGATCAAAGCTCTCCCAACGAAGAGAAGCCGTCGACCTAATGGCTCCACTGGCGAATTCTACTAAACATTTGGAGAAGAACCAACCCAGTCCTTCGTAAGCTTTTCCAAAAAAACGGGGGTGCCTGGGGGGCTCCGTGGGTTGACCAAGGTGATGCAGAAAAATCAGAACCCCCGTGCACTGTTGGAAATGGAAACTCATTCAGCCGCCAGGGAAAACGGTATGGCAGTTCCTCAAAAAATTAAAGTTAGAGCTGCCATGTGATCCCGCAATTTGACCTCTGAGTGTAACCCGAAGGAATTGAAAGCAGGGTCTTGAGGAGACACTCATGTTCGTAGCCGCATTGTCCACAGCAGGAAGCCACCCGAGGGGGCGTGGAGAAACAGAATCGGATACGTCCGTGGAATGGAATGGCATCCGGCCGTAGAAGAAAGGAGACTCTGACGCCTGCAACAACAGGGACGGAACTGCAGGGCGTGATGCTCGCTGAAGGAGCCGGTCACAGAAGGCCAGTCCTGCAGGAGTCTACCCCACGAGTCACCTGGAGTCAAAGCCATGGAGACAGGAAGTAGCTGCTGGTTGTCTGGCACAGGGGGGCAGGACGGTGGGCAGTTACGGCCTCCTGGGTACAGGGTCTCAGTTCTACAAGGTTAAAAGGGTCATGGGGATGGATGGTGGGGATGGTGGACAAGTGAATGTATTTAATACCACTGAACCGTACACTTGAAAGTGGTTAAGATGATAAATTTTATGTGTATTTTATCCCAATTAAAAAAAATTTTTAGGTGGAAGGCAAAATTGTCACGCTTTTAGAAAATAATCCAGAAGACCATATTTCTGATCCCAAGGCGGAGAAAGTTCTGTGAAACAGAGCCAAGAAGCACTAGCCTGAAAAAAAATACTGATGAATTTGATGCATTAAAATTGTGAACTCATGTGTCCCGTGTGTAGGTTTCTGAGAGGTGACAGCATGTCGCGGTTTCTCTGCCCGTTTGCTAGCCCCCACGCAGGGCCTGGTGAGTCCTGGCTTGTTGAAAATACCTGGCTTTCATTATCACTTTTAAATGATAGTTTACTTGCGTGTGGAATCCAGAGCTCAAAGTCACGCTCCCTCGGCACTCCGGGGGTGCTGCTCCAGGTCTCCCGGTGCCAGTCCCGTCACCCTCAGGGGCGGGCACGTGGTCTTGTCCTCCTGGCAGCTCTGAGCTTTTCTCTTTGCCTTGATGCCCTCAGACCTCACCGCCTGGCGTCTTGGAACAGACTGACTTCTTTCTCGGCACTCCCCGAGGGCTGTCAGGCCATCGTCATCGCCCGTCTGTCCCAATACTGCCCTGCGGCCGTGGCCCCCCTTACCTCCGTGCATCCCCCAAAGCCTCCTTTTGTTCACACGTCTGTCTGTTTCACTTTCCTGTTTTCAGCTCTTCTATTTTAAAACCTCTTTCTATCTTTGTCGTGGTTTTTCAGTCTGCGGGGGAAGACGTGCCCACTTTTCCATCTGGGAACCAGAAATCCCTTTTTAAAAATATTTGAAGTTTAAGTAACTGTGTTTTGTCTTCATGCGCCGTGTTGGTTTTTATAGCCACGTCCTCCAGGGCCGCGGTGGAGTCCTGTGGCTGACGACGCGGACCCTGGAGTCAGATCTCCTGGACTGAGCCTGGCTTTCCCCCTTACTGAAGCGAGTCTTTCCGTCGCCGCGTGCCTCAGTTTCCCCGTCTGTAAAGCGGGAGAAATGGTGGCACACGCTGCCTCGGGTGCCGTCAGGATCACATGAGAACATACTCTGGCACACGGCACAGGCACGCTTCGTGTATGCGAGTTCTCGTCCACGGCGAGAGACGCCCATGTTCCCGGTACCTTAGGAACAGGTTTAAATTTGGTAAGAGGTCGTGCCATGGGAACGACAGGCATTTAGGGAACACTGTTGTTTTGCACGTGGGCTAACAAAGTCTCAGGTCGGGGCATGACCTGGCCCCAGCCCCAGGAGATCAGACTGTGAGGTTCAGGGTACGCTTTCAGAAGTCGGCCCCAGGAGTGGACGTCCGGCCTCGTGTGCTGCACGAGCCGGGGCCCAGGGTGGCCCGCCCTGACTGGACCTCGAGAGGTGGGCAGGGAAGGCCGGCAGTGGCCCGAAGAGAGAGCCCAGGCCCTCCTCCCTGAGCCCCAAGCCCACCTGCCCCCGGCATGGGCGGGCCGACGGGAGCCACACTGAGTGTAGAGGCAGGTCATGTGACTGGGTGGGGGAGACTCTCCCACTCAGCCCCCACCGGCAGCTCCCTCTAAGCGTTGCCTTTGCCTCCCCAGGTGGCAGTCCCCCCGAAACCAGCCCTGCCCACTTGGGGGCCTTTCTCGTCCTTCTGGCCCAGGTAAGCACGGCACCTTCTGTGTCTGCTGATCACATCTCCTGTCTGTGCGCCCCCCCACGTGCACGCGGAGCTCTCCGGGTAGGGCAGGTGGAGCGGCAGAAGGGAGGGCACGGATCCCCCCACCCCAGGAGATGAGAAGAGAAGGGCCGTGGTAGAGACGTCGAGGGGGGACGGTGTCCTGAAGAAGACACGCCGAGTGAGGCCCGGGCCCGGGGCAGGCCCCACAGCACGGGCGCCCACGAGGCAGCTGCTGCCTGCACTGACGCGCCCCCGGGCTGCGTCCCTGGTGTTCCCATCTTCCGCCACCAGTGAGCCAGTCTCCTTGTAAGTCCCATGCGTTTGAAAGAATGACTCGTGCCTGGCCCCAGCCAGCACCTCACAGCCCAAGACTGACCCCCAGGGGCCTCCTTGCCCCTCACCCTGCCAGTCCCTCCCAGCGGGTCCGGCATGAGCCCTGGGGGTGCTTTACAGCCTGAGGGGCCCAGCCTGGCCCACGGACAGACGGAGGGGAAGCCTAGGAGACTCAGTCGGTGGAAAAGACACCAGGACCAAGAAGTGTACACGATACACAATGCTCAGTGTTTATTTGCAAGATCGGGGCGGGGTGAGCAGAGGGAGCTCCGACTCCCCCCAGCCCCGGCCCGCCTGTCGGCCATGGTAACCCCACACCCCGGTCCAGACATGGGCCTGCCTGACACCGCTCCCTGGAGGCAGCCAGCCTTGCCTGGACGGGCCTCAGCCTGAATTCTGCTGCAGGAGGTGGCCAGCAGGAATGTGCTTCCGGGGGCTGCGGGGGGCGGGGGCGGCTGCAGGCCCACAGTGGGGGGAGCAGCATGCTGGCTGGTGTGAACTTGGCTACGGGGCACGCCTCGGACACCGAGAACGGGGTGAGTCCGGAAAGAGCAGGCGCTCGTGTCTCAGATGAGGGGCTGGCCCTGATGGCCACACAAGTGGCCAAGACGTGCCGAAGGGGCTCTGAGGGCAAGGCCCCCTCCTGCAGCCCCCCCACCACCACAAGCAGCCCGTCGTGGCACCATCACCCTCCAGGGCGCAGGTCTCTTGAGGGCACAGGTGGAGGGTGTGCCCAGGCCCCTGACGCAGGCTGGCCCGGCTTTCCGGGGTTGGGCAGTGTGCGTTCTGGCTCCGGACGGGGAGGGAGGGCACTCGTGGGATGGGGTCAGAATGGCCACAGCCAGTGGTGGACCCCTAGATCAGGAAGACGGGGGTGCTGGCGTCGGGCGCCTGGGAAGCAGGGACGCAGGATGGGGCGCAGCTGCACTCGTCCACGTAGGGGTAGGTGTGCTGGACCACTGACCCATCGGGACACTGCATGGTCACCACCTCCTCGTGAAGCCTTGTCTCCTGGCAGCAGGTGCACTGGCGCTGCATAGCCCAGGCCTCCATGGAAAACCTGCGGATGCCAGGGCCGCCCTCAGGACCCGCCTCCTCCAGCCCCTGGCCGCCCTCAGGACCCGCCTCCTCCAGCCCCTGGCCGCCCTCAGGACCCGCCTCCTCCAGCCCCTGGCCGCCCTCAGGACCCGCCTCCTCCAGCCCCAGCCACCGGCTCTTGCGTTTTCTGAAGGGGCCTGGAGACGATGGGCCCCGCCGGCTCATGGGCAGCCCTGAGCTCATCCTGGGAGCACTTGGGGCTTCTCTGACCTGGCCTGGGAGAGTGCTCAGGGGCACCGAGCTCTGACCTTCCCTGGCCAGGACGCCTCCCTTCTTGGAACCGTCTCATCAAACTCGCTGACCGGGACAGGACCCTCGTCCCTCCAGGAACCCTCCCCGGGGCTTGAACCAGCCTCGCTTCCTTCCTTCTGCGCTGTCGGCCCATGTGCTCACACCCGGCGGAAGCCAGGGCGGTCTGGGGCTCGGAGGGGGCCTTCGGGAGGGGCGGGGCGCTGGGCTCGCTCACTTGGACACGCCCGGGCACGAGCCCTCGCAGAAGGTGACGTTGACCGGGCCCCGGGTGGCGCAGCCCTGGTGTCTCAGGACCGTCCTGTTGACGCGGACTTGGCAGGAGTCTGGGGGCACAGAGGAAGGGCGGTGGAGGTGCGGGAAGGGCTCTCCCCTGACCTGGGGCCTCTCCTCCCACGTCCCCCTCGTCCTCCTCCGGAGCCCCGCGCTCGGGGTGGGATCCTGGCTAGGGCCCGCTGGGGGCAGAAATCAGTGGGTAGAGACTGGGAGGAGCCGGAGGGCGGGGCAGGCAGGCGGCTTGGCTTACCGGTTTCCTCACAGGAGTAGCAACAGCCAGTTTTCCTGAGGATGCCCTGCAGGGGTGGGGGAGACAGAGCGGGGCTTGGGGCTGGGCGGGGCCTCCCAGGATAGAGGGGTGTGGGCGGGGCCTCCAGGAGTAGGGCCGCGGCTTCCCGAGGGTGGGGCGTGCTCTCCGAGGTAGTGGGTGGGTGCGGCAGGGAATCGGTGGGCGTGGCCCGGGTGGGGGCGGGCCCTCAGGGGTTGGATGCGGGCAGGGGACGTCGGTGGGCGGGGCTCCCAGGGGTAGGGGCGGAGTGGGCGGGGCCTCCGGAGACGGCGGTGGGCAGCGTCCCTGGGAGGGCTCTCCAGGGCGCGGGTGGCCCCAGGACGCACCTTGCAGCCTGACAGGTCAGGGCAGGGTAGGGGCCTCGGGGTGAGCACGGGGAGCCCGTTCTTGGCCTCGCAGCGGTACTCTGTGCAGTTGTCCGCGGGGCTGCGGACCCAGGTCTGGTTGGGCTGAAATGCAGTGGGGAGGGTGGAGGCCAGCAAGGGAATTACCTGGTGAGCTGACAGCGGCTGCAGGGAAGGCTCTCCGGGCTGGGGTGGGGCGCAGAGGCCGAACCCCTTCTTACCTGGACCAGCGAGCCGTCTGGCGTGAGACACGCTGTCTGCACGCACTCCCCACAGCACTGCCCATCCACCGTCCTGTACTGGAAGCCCTGAGGGACAGGGGTGGTTGCATCCTCACCCCTAGCCCCACTCCCCAGCCCTCCTGAACTCCATCCATACCCCAACGGCCCAGTGGCCTCCTGAGCAACCTGTGCCTCTGTGAAGCCGCGTGCCTGCCCCGGGCCGCCACCAGGCAGGCACTACCGGGGTCTGCCCAGAAGGGCGTACCTGGGGGCAGGTGGTGTTGCAGCTGTCGTCCTTACACTGCACCGTTGGGTGCTGGCTGTCCACGGACAGGCAGGTGCATGTGTGGCAGGGGACGACCGCTGGGAAGGTTGCGCCGATCTGCAGCGGACGGGGTGAGAGAGGTGCCATTGAGGGCACTGGTAGGGGCACCAGGGCCGGGATGCTTCCTGGCTGCTGGGTGGGCTGGGGGAAGGGAAGGCCTAGGGAAAGTGGTTTCTTTCTTCTTCACACAGAATCATGCATGTGCCCCCTGGCCGAGCACAGACCAGGGCGGAGGCAGGGAAGCCGGGCAGGCTGGGGGGGGCTGGGAGCGCATGGCCACACCCCACGATGCCCTTGCGTGAGGAAGCTCCTGGTAGACCCTGAGGCTGAGCCCCCACAGGCAGGCACGCAGCCACGGCTCCTCCGGGCCCTCGGCAGACAGTGTCGCCCCTGCGTGCCCCTCCCTCGTGTCTCCACGCGGCTCTCAGGGCCCAGAGCCCCCATGCTTATCTGCTCTCCTGCAGGAGGCCGCAGGCAGGGCCGGACCCGTCCAGATGAGGGGCGGAGGTCCCCTGGCAGGAGCGCCGAGCCGGGGGCCCCACCCGCTGCCGCCCGTCCCCCTCAGCAGAGCGCTTACCCCATAGGCGGTGCCGTTGTAGGTGCAGAGCTTAGGTCCTGGAGGGAAAGGGAGGGCTGAGCGCCTGCCCAGGGGCTGCGGGGAAGTGCTCCCCCTCCCCCGCCCCGAGCCCGCTCACGGCAGCTGAAGGTGGGGCAGCAGCGGCCCTCCTCCTGGGTGCGGACCAGCTCCTCTCCCGGTGCACATCCGGGTGGGCTCTGGGGGCAGGTGGTCGCGTTGCAGACTGTGGGAGAGTCGGGGCGCTGTCAGGGGCACCCCTGCCCCTCCCCTTTTCCGGCGGCGCTAGCTCACGGTCTAAGGGAGGTTCTTGCAACAGTCGTATTTTTTTCCTGGGGGTCGAACCTTCTGGATTCCTGCTGGGTCCCCTCACTGTACCGGGCCACACCAGAAACCCCCAGCCTCATTTTTAGGTGGAAAAAATGAAGCACCCAGAGGCCCACCAGCGGGTCCAGCCAGCCTCAGCCCTGCAGGCCTCCTCCTCCTCGGCCCTCCTCCCCCTCTGGCCGGTAGGCGCATGGGGCTCACCGCACAGCGTCTCCAGGCAGCATGGCTTGTCAGCCACAGGCCTGGTCACGGCCACCTGGCCCGCCTGGCCGCACCGCAGGGGCCGGTCCTGGGCTTCGCACTGCACGGGTGTGCACTGCACTGACAGGGAGCCCTCGTGGCACACGCAGTCCTGACAGTTGCTCACCCACCGCGCCCCGGGCTGGAAGAGACCGGTCAGGATCCTGGAGACTCCCGGACTGTGCCTTCGCTCTTGGGCTGCAGCCCTCAGTGTGGCCGGGTCAGCCCCCGGCCTCCCGCTCAAGCTGCTGTCTCCGGAGTGACAGGGATGTGCCCCACACCGGGGTACCCCCCGCCAGCCCCCCGCAGGGTGCCCTGCAGGTGCCCTGAGATGGGGCTCCCCCTCCCACTGCTCAGGGAAGGGGGCAGCTAGCTGGGGGGCAGAATACTCACATATTTGGGAAACCCATCTGGTCCCACACAGCCTGAAAGGGAAGAAGGGGGAGGGGCGGTCACTGGGGATGCTGGGTTCCAGACCCAGTGGGCAGAGACCACAAGCTCTGGGACATGTCCTTGTGGGCCTGGCTGCCCCCACCCCCAGCACAGGCCTCCTCTTCCTGCTGGGGACAGAAGCCCCGGGAGAACTCGGTGTCACGGCCATACTGCCGTGGGAGAGTGAGCACCCAGGAGGGACCGTCCTGGGCTGGGGTCCTCCCACCCCGGATGCCCCCCACCGGCCCCGCAGTGCAGGGCAGCAGCCGCCACGGGCGCTTACCACACTCTCGCACACACATGTCCGTGTGCGTGTTGAAGAGGGTGTGTCCGTCGGGGCAGAAGCATCCTTCTGCCAGCCCCTTGCCCACCTCGCTCTGGCCCCTGCAAGGCCAGAAGGGCATTCCTAGGACCCTCGGTCCACATGAGTGCAGCCCAAGGGGGGAGGGCAGAGGGCACGGCGGAGGGCTGGGGTCGGCCAGCTGCTCAGGGCCACCTGAGTGAAGGGTCAGAGATGGGGGTGGGGGAAGGAGGCCCCGGACCTCTCGGGCAGGCTTTACCTGGAGTCACAGGACGCAGGCTGTGCGGGGCCACATGGCTGGTACACCTTGTCGGATGGACAGGTGAAGTCTGGGGACAGAGACAGGTGTCAGGTGGGCCAAGGAGGCCGGAGACCCCAGGGGCCGCCCTGACTCACTGCACAGCCCGCCAGTGGCGTTGCGCCAGCTGCTACACACGCCCCGGGCACGGCAGAGCGCCGCGTAGGCCTCCAGGCTCTGGCAGGGTGCCTGGCGGTCGGCGTGGCAGGCATCGCTGAGGCAGGAGCTGAAGAACGGGCCCGGTGGGATGAGGCCGTGGCACTCCGCGAAGACCCTGTGGGCAGGGGCGGTCAGAGGCCAGGGCAGAGAGTAGGTCGCTGCCCCAGGACCACCAAACCCAGAGGAGAGACTCACGGACTCAGCATCAGCTCGCAGAGAGGTGTCGGGGGGCACGGGGAGGAGGTGGGGGCCGGCGGCTGGGGGGTGGGCGCCCAGCAGTCCTCCCCGCTGCTCTCGGGGACCAGCCAGTGATGGGCCATGTCTCGGCAGGTGGGGGCCGTGCTGCCGTCTGGCTGGCGGCAGTCGTCCGTCCGGTTGTTGGTACAGGTGCCTGGGGAGGCGGGGCAGCAGGGTCACGGTCCGGCCCCGGCCCCTCTCCCCACCTGCGCCGAGGCGGCTGTGGCCCCCACTCACCGCACAGGCCCTCGGTGTTGTGGCTGAAGAGGCCGTAAGGCAGCCGGACCTGGAAGACGTGCCCATCGAAGCTGACGCTCACACCGATGGCAGGAATGTCGACGGTCATCGTGGCCGCGCCTGTCACAGACACGCTCACGCCGTTCTCGCTAAAGCCCGGGCTCACTTGCTTGTGGTCGAACAAGATCTGAGGACATGTCAGGGGGGATCCGTGTTCGGGTGGTGGGACGGCAGGACCTGCCTTGGGGGCTCTCCCTCCCGGGCGCTGGGGCCCCGAATCCTCGGCTCCCCGGAGTCCCCGCTGGCCACGTCCGGGCCCCCGGCATCACAGCGTGCCCTTTGGCCTTCCGCGGGCCCCTCTGGGGGCTGACCTACAGGCCTGCAGGCCTTCCCTGGTGAGGCCGGGCCGGGCCACCTACCAGGGGCTCCTCCCGCCCGTTGGCGCCCGTGCTGGTGGTGAGGACGACCTCCGTGGACTTATAGTCGATGCTGAGGGCGCGGGGACACCGGGCGGCAGCCGAGGCGGCCCCACAGTAGCGGTTGTGCACGTAGACGCTGAGGTTCCCGTGGCTCGGGCGGACCTCCCGCACGAGCACGTGGGTGCAGTTGTCCACGAAGGAGTAGGAGGTGCCGTCGAACGTGATGTAGTGAGAGGTCCCCCAGCCTTTGCACAAGCCTGAGGGACACGGGCAGTCCCCTCACCCAGGGCCACCCCAAAACTGCCACCTCGGGGCAGCCGCTCGACTGCCCCGGGCCGCAGCTGCCATTTTTATGGAACGGGTGCGGTAGGTTGGATGGTGGCCCGGAAGGACTGAGAACACGTCTCCAGAGCTTGGGAACGTGCCCTAACTTGAGGAAAGGGTCTTCCTGTCGGTAATTCCGTTAGAGACCTCAGTGTCATCCTGGTGGCTCTAGGCCAGTGACAAGTGTCTTTGTAAGAGAGAGGAGTGGCCACGGGGAGGCTGAGCCGTGGCTGGAGGCCACAAGCCTAGGGATGCCTGGAGCCCCCCAAACTGAAAAGGCAGGAAGGACCCTCCCTGCAGCCTCGGTCGTTCCTAGTGTTGTCACCCAGCGTGTGGTCCTCGCCTCCTCCCGGAACCTGCCGCCGATGGCGAGCAGGGCCCAGGCCGGTCGTGCTCCCAGACGGCAGCTTCGGGAACGACGCCCAGAAGCCCCGGGGACAACGGCCTCTGCTGCTCCTGTGTGCATGCCAGCCACCGGGCAGGGGCCCCTTCCATTCGGGGGGCTCCCCGTGCACCCCCCCGGCCCCCGCCAGCTTACACTCGCACTCAAAATGGAAGTCACACGGCTCGCCCTCCTGTGACACTCTGACCGGCGGGTGTCCATTCACGCAGCTCACGTTAGCCACCGGCTTCGGCTCCAGGAGCACCACGTGGTTGTGGCCTTCACACCGGGCCACCGTGCAGTCCGGCAGGGTCCAGGACTCGTTCACCTGGGAGACAGCGGGCATGGTGCTCACCGGCGGGGGCCAGGAGACCTACCCAAACGGGCCTGCCACACACTCAGGTCCCTCATGGCCCAGGGCGGAGCCGCCCTGCGTCCTGGCCAGCCCCCACCCTTTGCGCCTTCGTCGGACGATACCCGTGGGGGGTGAGCGGGGGCCACCCGCAGCCCCAGACAGGGCAGGGCTCGACCCCAGGAGGTTTCCCAACCCCAGGCACACAGCAAGAGAAGGAAGCACAGCGGGAGCCGCACCTTTCGGGGAGGGACAAGGAGGTCACAGCCACGCGGTGTGGAGGTTGGGGACGTGGGGACCGAGGACGCTGGGGGTGAGGAGGTAGGGCAGGTGCCCTGGATGCGATCAATGTCGCAGCGCTGGCTGCAGATGGCAGAGAAGTAGCAGCCCGCACTGTCCGTCTTGTTGTAGATGACCTCGCCTGAGGAAGACAAAATCATCAAGGTGGACACACCAAGGAGAGCTCAGGAGAGGGCGGGGGTCGGGCGGCACCCACGGAGTGGCAGGAGGCACGGGGAGGGGCCCCAGAGAGTCCAGGAGCTGAGTGCCCCGGATGGACAGCAGGATGGAACCAGGGGCTTCTTCACTCACCGGGAGAGAAGAGCCGCCCGAAGGCCTGGCAGAAGCAGCCGGTGGTGAAGTGTGGACTGCTGGCTGCTGGGGGGCTCGGCGCGGTGACCACGGAGGTGGACAAGGTCCACGCTGAGACAGGCGGAGACACAGAGGCGGCCGTGGAGGGGCCCGGGGCGGAACTCGGCGGGGAGCTGGTGGCCGCAGGCGTGGAGGGCGGTAGGGAGGTCCTGGTGCCGGCCCGTGTGCTGGAGGCGGCCCCGGCGGTGCTGGGCACGGTGCTGGGGAGTCCAGGGGAGGACTCGGACCGCCAGGCTGGGGACGCACTGACCCGGGTGCTGAGCGGGGAATGGAAGACAGTGGTGGCCGTCCTGACGGGTATCACCGGGGTCCGGGAGGTCTCCGGGGACGGAGAGGGGGCCCCAGTGGTGGCGGGAGTGGAGGCGCAGTGGGAGTAGTCGTCACAGCAGAGCAGGCGAGCGTGGAAGTTGTGGCAGTAGTGCAGGGGCCCCGGCTGCTCGCGGTTGCGGCACACCAGCCCGAAGCTCACGTTGCACTGGACGACCTGCCCCACGTCTTCC
>PITB01029010.1:0-18494 GCA_004024585.1 Paradoxurus hermaphroditus
TTTTTTTCTTAAAATGGCATTAGAGCATCAAGGAAAAATGGACTTGTATTGATAGTGATTCACTGCTCAGAGAAGCAGTGTTCCTTTCCATCCATAGATTTTCTGTATAAGCATAGAGAACTAAATTAATATAGGACAGAAACACAAGGCCCTGTATAATATGTAGAGGGAAATATATAAACGTGCTTTAAATATGTCAACATTTGACTGAAAGAAATATGAAAGTAAAATTTGATATGAATTAAGGAAGAATTTGAGTTCCATTATTCTTACATACAAACAAGTTACATTTTTGTTTATTTGTTTCTTGTTTCTTTAATAATAATTTAGACTTTTTAAAATTTTTTACTGGTTAACTATCCAGTTATGTATTCTTATTCTTCTCCAATCACATGACCATTTGTCAAATTATAATTATATAATAATTGATAGTTACATTGAAATTTCTGTGCTCTTCCTGAAATTTTTAATTTTATTCAAGTATAGTTGACATACAATATTATATTAGTTTCAGGTGTATAATGTGGTGGTCTAACATGGATATACATTACAAAATGATAACCACCATGAGTCTAGTTACCATCTGTCACCATACAAAGTAACTGCAATATTATTGACTATATTTCCTACACTTTATTTTATATCCATATGGCTTATTGGTTTTATAACTGGAAATCTGTACTTAATCCTTTTCACCTACTTCACCCATTCCCCTAGCTCCCTCCCTTCTGGAAAGTGCATTTGTTCTCTGTATTTATAAGCCTGTTTCTGTTTTGCTTTACTTACTTGTTTGTTTTGTTTTGTTAGATTCCACATATAAATACAATCATATGGTATTCACAGGCCACTCTGCAACCATGTGTCTGTATTCATCTTACAGTAACAGATGCATTATGAGTTTCAAGTATGCAAATCATTATTATTATTTTTGTTCTGAATTTCATCAGCATTTTATATCTGTACATACTCTACTTTTAGACTTTGTGATGCTCCGTGACTTGAAAACTGAGATGGGAAATTTTTCTACCAAGGTATACATACAGGGAGTTCACAGAGGTGCCCAATCAAAATTCTGTCTCAGAAAACTGACAACAATAATACATTTTATTCTTATAATGCTTGGGAATGTGGGGTCCACAGAGTGTGGTACAAGCCTATGAGCTTAATTGTTTTATAGTAGCTCATTAAAATTCATTGCATAGGTGTTAATCACTGTTTTAATAAATTTGTAGAAAGATACAAGCAAAGAGGACAGTCTATGTGCTTAATTGACTAGCAACATTTGTAAAAATAATGGAAAATTCTAACAATCAGAACCTAATATATTCTAATTTTTAAAATTTATTTTCTATGTAGCTCCACAACCAACATGGGGCTTGAACTCATAACCTCAGCATCAAGAGTCCCATGCTCTACCAACTGAGCCAACCAGGTGCTTCAGAATCTAATAAATTCTAAAAATTATAGTGTCTATGGGGTAATAGTGAGCTTTGAACAAGTCGGTCTTGGCAGTAGATTTTAGAATTTCTGACTTTGCTTAAGCAGATGCTTTATTTTTTAAAGTTTATTTACTCACTTTGAGAGGGAGGGCAGGGGCAGAGAGAGGGGGAGAGACTCCCAACCAGGCTCCACAGTCAGCATGGAGCCTGATGCAGGGGCTCAAACTCAGGAAGCTTGAGATCATGACCTGAGCCAAAATCAAGAGTCAGACCCTCAACCTACTAAGCCACAAAGGTGTCCCTAAGAAGACGCTTTAATAAAAACCTCCTACTTGCTCTTTCAGAAACACAGAGACATATAGCTTACTAGGACAACTTTTAGTGCTGAGAAAAGATGAAACTCAATTAAAACTCCAATTGAGACAAAACTGTCAACCATATTTTAGGCAGGCTTGGTCCAAAGAATTAGCACTCTCTACCTGGAATGATGAGAAAAAAACAAAATCATATATTTTCTCTTCTAGGTCTGAAACCCAAAGAAAAAACTGTAGTTTCCAATTAAATAATTTTAATACAATCTATGGGATTGTAGAGGTGTCAAAATCTTACAGATCATTCAGAAGGACATTCCCTTTGCTGATGGAGAAACTCCTGTCAAGAGAGTTGAAGGACTTGTCCCAAGTGCCACCATTAAATTTGGGAATCTCAAGGCTCTAGTCATTGCTGGAATCTTAGCCTAACAGCAGTGTAGTGTAAGTTGTTGAGAAAATTAGAACAAAATCAGGAAGTTTAAATAAATGTAGTGTAAAAAAAAATAAGATAGTGTAATTCCATTAAGAGCCAGGGAAGGGGGAAAGTGAGTGGACACATGGAGTAGAGTGAAAAATTGGTTGGATAATGGGTATTTGAGGAAGAAAAACAAAATAAAATAAAACAAAACAACAGAAAGAAGAAAGTGGGGAAATCGGGGAAGAAATGAGATAAAATGAGAAAAATAAATATACAGAGAGTTGTAGGTTATGAGAAACAGACTCAATTATGGGAGGAGAGTAAATGGAGGTAAAAGGTGAGGGAGTAAAGTACTCTTCAACTTTTATCCCACCCTGCCACCAAACCATGTTCTGAGTGTTACTGGCTGCTCTTATTGTTGCTCTTGCATACATGGTTTGACAGCAAGAGATTTCTAAGATCCTTCACTCTTTAGGTTCTGCTCTGCACTGGCCAGCAACAGCAGGTCTAGGCTTTAAAGACAGGTACTGAGTCCATCATTCTCAAGGCCAAATAAACTGAAGCCAGGTGTTCCCTGTGTCCAGAGATTTCCCTCTTCTGGTGTATGTGAATCAGTGAATCTTGTAATTGATTGAGATCGATTTACTGCCCTGGATTTATCCTTATCCATACACACTTTTTTTAAGTTGGGGAGCTTGTTGGGGGAAGGGGGAGAAAGAGGGGGAGAGAAAGAATTTCAAACAGACTCAATGTTGTCAAGGCAGAGCTCAATGTACAGTTTGAACTCATGAACGGTGAGATCATGATCTGAGACAAAACCAAGAGTTGGACGCTTAACCAACTGAGCCACTCAGGCGCTCTTATGCTTACACTATTTTGTCAGGGATATAAAAGTGACTAACAAATTGTATATGTATTCAAATTGTTACATTACTCATCACTAAAGGGTTATAGGAAATATTGAACAAGAGGACAGATGAGTTATTGTTGTTACTCTGTATGTTATTTAAAGATAAATATTTAATCTTTGTTTCCAAAGATCAGAGATATAGTAGGTACTCATCAAATGTTTGTTGAAGTTAATGAAAAAAGAAGGTTGGTCTTTTTCAAAGCAACATTTTAGGTATTTTCAAGCATCTATATATGGATATTTAGGAGGTTTTTTTTTTTTTGAAACCAAAATCATTGTCATGCATAGAGATTATCATGACATAATGATAAAGTATCTGGTTACCAGAAAGATAGCAATTGTAAAACTGTATAAACCAAACAAAAATTGATTCAAAATATGAAACAAATTGAAATATGAAATAAAATATGAAACATTTAATTGGAAAATCCACAATTATTGTAACAGTAATATAACCATATCAATTAAAGGGACAATCACAAAAAAGTTAATTAAAATATAGATTATAACATACAGATATTCAACTTAAAGTTACATAGTCTTATTCTACTAGTGTTTTTGCTACCTATAGGGAACATAGTTGAATAAAGAGATTTCAGGGCCCCTGGGTGACTCAGTCGGTTAAGCATCCAACTTCAGCTCAGGTCATGATCTCATGGTCCGTGGGTTCAAGCCCTGTGTCAGGGTCTATGCTGACAGCTCAGAGCCTGAAGCCTGCTTCAGATTCTGTGCCTCCCTCTCTCTGCTCCTCCCCTGCTTGTGCTTTCCCTCTCTCTCTCTCTCTCTCTCTCTCTCTCTCTCTCTCCCCCCAATCACAAAAATAAATGTTGAAAATTTTTAAATAAAAATAAAATAAAAAAGATTTCTAATTAGTTTATCTTAGAGAAAATGTTGATATTTCAAGTCGTATTCACCCAATCTCTTCTGGCATGCTTAGGGTAACAGTGAAGAGATTTCTATTTAGTCTATTTTAGTGAAAATTTTGGTGTCTGAAGTGCTTATCAGTACACTCAGTATATAAATGAGAGCTCCAGGAATTTAAAGGTCTCTGGGTAACATGAATCACAGGGGAAAAATGTACAATGTTCCAATAACAGTTTGATTTTTAATGACACAGTGACTTTCTTAGCCTGAAAAATCCCTTTTTAAACTCACCCTTTTGGGGTTATTATAGTATGTTACCTTTTGTTTCCCTCTAACTGCCCAAGTCATCTGGAACAAGCAGTGAGTGGAGTCTGGGATTATACTTTTCCCCATTTGGCCTTTGCTTGAATGGGGTTTGAGACAGAGTCCTGCAGCCTTATTCAAAAAGCAGTTCTAGGAAGCCAGCCCCTGAGTCTGTTATAAGGACATCTTCATTGAACTGGAGGATTCCTAAGCTAGTGACTTCAGAAAACATAGCATGCTTCACTGCCAAGAACAGTCACTCATCCACTGAATAGGGGGCTTCTGTTTAATTTTATGATCTCTGCGACATGTGTAACTGACCTGTTTCTTAAATTGGGTTCTGGAAAGATTAATATCAAAATTGTGAGCTATATATAGAAACAGTGTGAAAACACATTTTTAAAATCGTTCTTAATATCATTCACATTCTTATTCTTGCTTTGCATTTTCTTTAGCTCTTACTTTCGATAGCTTGTATTTTACACAGCCTTGTAATAATTATAAAAACACATGTAAACACTTACATAACATGACGTGCCAGATGCTTTCATAAGGATTTTCCTTCCATTATCTCATCTAATCCTTACAAGCCTTTTAGGAGAGTAGAATAGTAGGTCTATTTCCATGGTTCTAAGAACCAGAGAATTAAGTAGTTTGCAAAGATTGCAGAGCTAGGAAAAAAAGCAGACAGGGAATGATTTCATTCATTCTAGTTTCAACATGAGTGTTCTGAGCCACTCTTCTGTGCTGGGATAGCACCCTGACAAGTGCTGTCTACAGTAAAGTCTGCTTCTTTAAAGTAATTCTTAAATTTAGATAGAAATCAGAAGAATAAATGAGTACAGCAAGGATGACAAAATCTGCACAACTTGGTTGGTGCCTGTGAAGACCTGGCACTCTGGAGTGGATTGTTTGTTTAGATGTGTTTCTAATGCTTGTTAGACAAGTCATGATTTGGCATTCCTCCTCACATTTCAGGTAAGAAGTGGTTGCATAGAAAACACAAACTTAATTTTATTTTTACTGATTTATTTTTTTAATATTTATTTATTTATTTTGAGAGAGAGAAAATGAGAGAGCACATGTGTGACCAGGGAAAGGGCAAAGAAAGAGAGAGCAAGAGAATCCTAAACAGGCTCCACATTGTCAGCTCAGAACTGGAAGTGGGGGTCAATCCCACAAACTGTGAGATCGTTACCTGAGCTGAAATCAGGAGTCATACAGTTAACCAACTGAGCCACCTGGGCACCCCTGAAGACACAAATTTTAATTAAAGCTCCAAAACTTACTTTTTAATAGCTGTAATTTTTAATTTGTGTTAGCTCTTTTTTACAAGAAGGTCTTAACCTTAATTTCTGAGTCTTGGTATGACTAACTTTCCTTAAGATTTTTTATCTGTGTGCATGATGAATATTCAACATAGTGCACACATATTTTCTCTGTGTGTCCACTTATTTATTGAATGATTGACTTGGCACACTGACCTCAATGCTTTACACCTCAAACTAATTAGGTTAGTCTACACCAGCATTTGCAAAATAATTTAAATATTTACATTCCAATATCATCACTTAATATGAGCATCTGGCAACTTAATGGATTTCTCTGTTTCCTAAAAATGCAAGCCATCATGGGAGAATGTACCAGCTTTTCAAAGTTTCTTCTTAACCAACATCTTTACCAGCCAAATTTAATTATAATTTAGATAGATTTTTGTTTTTCATTTCCATGCATCACAAAGACTACACTGCAGTCACCAAGCTTCAGACATTTTGCTAGTCATTGGTGATACAAAGGTGAAATGAACATATCTCTACCCAAAGAAAGACATAATTTACTGAGGAACAAAGCAGGTGTTTCTGGTAAAATATGTAATATTTTTAGGTACCTAGAAATTATTTAGTGTTTTTATGATAGGCATTTGAAAATGTTGATTTTTTATGTAAATAAATGAATAATTTAGATGCACATAAATGGCATTAAATGCGTTTTATCTGGCTGAAAATGTTACTGGTTCAATTCCATCTCTCAAATCTGTTCAGAAATCAGTATTTTTGGGACTTTTTCCCCATAGATAGATCATCTATGTTTTCTTTTTTTTTTTTTTTCCAGAAAGAAAAAATATCGCATAACCTGCAGGTTGGATAGTTGGCTCTCTTTCTTTGTGGTCTATACCATGTCGTTTTAGTGAATGGACTTCCTTCCTAAATTCCAGAAGAGTAAATGATTCTCATTGAGATATTGATTTTTGGCTCTAACTCAAGTACAGTGCATTTACTTACAAGTTGTGTCATTACCATGTTAAACAAAGCATTAAATAGTAGGAAAAAAAACAGTCAAACAACTCTGCATATCGTATGATGAGAAACAATTGGACTAATTTTTCTGATTGGTATTTTTCTTCATTTATATAACTGTGTTTTCTATTCATTCGATTATTTGAATGAGCCAGATGTTTTGGTGTATTGCAGACATAGTCTTGATTACTTATGTAAAAAAAGAAAAAGCAAATTTCAAGTGGAAAACAATGGCCAGTGGAAGTGGCCAGATGTAAGAAGATGAACATTATTCAATATGAAATATTCAAAACACAATCTAAGAAATAATATATGAACGATCTGTTAAACTTGAATTGATTTATTGGTCTATTCAATAAACATTTATTTTTCATCATGCTTTAAGATCTGTACCAGTCACTGAGTATACAAAAACAAATGTTATGGATCGTGTCCTTAATTTTATTGAATTCTAAAGGAGAAAATGTTTCCAAGCATATGAACACATGTGTTGTTTACACAGTAAATATTATGCCATACATTGTACTTGATTCGTAGCATAAAAATAAAATAAGGAAGCAATAGATCCTGGTATCATGGAGTTTATAGACTAGATAAAAAGCAAAACAAGATAAGTGATTGTAATAAGTTCTAATGGTTGTTATATAAAATCTATAATACTATGAGATCTTTATCTGACATAAGAATAAGGGAATCAGAAAATAAGGAATGATGTTCCTGGGAAAGAGTTGGTCATTCAAGTCCAATCCTAAAATATATATTGTGATTTATTAAGAAGCAGAAGGAGGAGACAATAGAGGGATGTTACTGGCAGAAGGACTAGTAATTAAGTACAGAAACATCCAGAATTTTTAATTTATTAACATAAGACCTTCAAGTATCAATCTTCTTAATATCCCCAAATTAATATTAATATAAAATTAATGAGATCTTAATTGCTGAGCTAAATTTGAGTTATCCTGATAAATCTTCAGAAAAAACAATGGGGGGTGATTCCAAAGAAGAGATCAAATAACTCTTTTAAATAATACTTCAGGAAGCAAGGTATGCATGCATTTAATTAATTAAAGCTGTTAAGCCCATGAATATTACATCTGTTAAATTCTGTGAAGTGTGTCTCCCATTTCATTTTTAAAGGAAACTAGTAACACACCATAACATTACGGAAAACAACTTTTTAAACACTATGTGATACTCAAAACAATGCTAATATGAACGGGATGAGCTGCCAAATTGGACAAGCCAGTCAGTTATCAATTTTATTTTTGTCACATTAACTTTCAATTCCCGTTTTAAAATCTGGCTAGGATAGAAACTAACTATAAGTCATTGGTCAATGTGCTTGATATGTTCTCAATAAATATCAGCTGCAATTTTATAATGTTACCAATACTATTATCATTAATAGAAATGTCCTCATTGGATTTTGATTAATAAAAAAGGAAATTCATTTTAAGGACAAAATCTCATCACCCACAAATATTTGATTCTCATAGCTTCTACTCTGGGAAGTAGAAAACTAAAGGAGTATTTTTTCCACCCTTATAGAGAAAAAATCCAAAAAAACATCAAATTCATTTCTGATTTTTAATTCATTAGAGAACTGAGGTCACAGAGCAATAAACTTGACAAAATTTAAGGAGAGGTGTGCCCTTTAGGAAGAAAGGAGGTGAAAGAAAGCACACACTTGATGTCCAGAAACATCAGTGAAGAAAGATCTGCAAAACAGTGGACAATTGATGAAGACCATGTACAAATGTTAAGGATAACATAAAACTCCACATGCATCTACTGGAAGGCTATTTCGTAGTGAATTCCTCTGGTACCTCACAGTGAAAACAAGAAAAAACTTGGGGTACCTGGGTGCCTTAGTCTGTTGATCTTCTGACTTCAGCTCAGGTCATGATCTCACTGTTCATGAGTTTGAGTCCCACATGAAGCATGCTACAGTCAGTGCAGATCCTTATTTGGATCCTCTGTCTTCCTCTTTCTCTGCCTCTATCCTATTCATGCTCTCTTTCTCTCTTTCCCGCTCTCTCAAATAAATAAATAAATAAATAAATAAATAAATAAAAGAAAATGCTTGAAGATCTCTGGTGAAGATCTGGGGGAGGGGATCAGACTAATGGAAGGAATTAGAAATTTTGCCTTGATTCTACTTTCAAATCTCTACTATGGTATAAAGGCCTTAATGTATATAAGATGGGGAAAAGGAAGCACTCCTGCCTTTAAGCCACTGCTAATAATACCATAGGTAAGAGAATAAAGTATGGAAGGGAAACAAACAAACAAACAAACAAACAAAATTACTTCTGGCCCAAGAGTTTGATTACATGCTGATACCACAACTAAAACTAAAGAAAGAGCATGAGGTAAGATAAAATCAGGCCTCCAAGATCAAGTGACACAATGTATGCCTAACATTAAGGTTTGATCAGAACAATAGAAATAGTACCCCTACCCCACCATAATTAAGCTAACAAATTTCAAATTACATGTAATAGAAAATAAAGTTGGGAAAAAGATAAGAATTATTCTTTCTGGGACACAATGTAAAAAGAAAACCGAAAACTCAAAAACATATAGACATTGCTCTGCAGAGTCAACCTTGATACTAAATATAAAAATGCCTCTACAGGAAATTGAAATCTCTGAGGATAGTTCACTGATGATAACCGTAGCAACAACAACAACAACAAAAATCTCAAAATTGGCCAAACTTCCAGCACTCAAATTAAACTCAAATACCTTCCCTAGTAGAAAAGGAAGCACACCCATTTACAGACAAAAAATATATCAAGCTAGTTATTAGTATGCTTAAAGATGTCTAACACATAATAAAAAATTACAAGATATGTAAAAAGCAAGGGAAAAAAAAAAACAAAAACAAACAAACAAAAAAACTCCAAAAGAAAACAAAGATTACCATAGGAATTGTATTTCATTATGACACAGATGTTAGACCTATCTGACAAAAAAATTAAAATAGCTATGATTAATATATGCAAGTGTTACATCACTAAATCTATACCTGAAACTAGTATTACACTGCATGTTAAGTAACTGGAATTTAAATAAAAACTTGAAAGTAAAAAACAAAACAAAGATTGAAATTAAAAAAAAGATTCTAGAGGCAAAGACATATCAAATAAAATGGATGATTGTAGCAGAGAGATGGAAAAATATAAAAGTCAAGTGAACATCCTAGAACTATATATATAAAAAAAAACGACCAAATACTCTAACATGCAAAACTGAAATCTCTAAAGAGGAAAAAGAACAAACATCCATTTTCCAAAATTAATAGAGATACTAAATGAGAAATACAAAAAGATCAGAAAATACCAAGCAGAATAAATATTAAATAAGTTATCAAATAACGAAATAACTTTTTAACACACACACACACACACACACACACACACACACACACAACTAAGGAGAACATAGTCAAACCACTAAAAACAAAAACCAAGGGAAAATCTTGAAGTCAGCCAGAAGAAGAGGAAGTATTTCATAGAGAATAACAAAGATAAACATTCTAGGTGAATTCTTGTCAGAAACTATAAAAGACATATAAAAAAAGTGACATCTTTAAACTACTGAAATAAATTGCTTCTCAAAAAACTGTCAATTAAGGTCTCAAAACTTGAGACAGTGGGGCAGGAATCTTCCAAAACTGAAAAAAAGAAATAAAACATTTCTTAGGAAAAAAAAATTAACAGATATCTTTGCTGGCACACTAAAAAAGTGAAAGAAAATTCTTCAGCAAGAAAGAATGTGACATCAAGCTGAAACTTAGTTCTAGGTTGGGAAATAAAGTGCTCTAAATGAAATACTGGAAGATTAAGTTAAATTTACTTTTTTTATTACACTTAAATTTTCTAAATGCACTATCTAAAGTAAAAGAGCAGTTGAATATTGTGTTTGTGGCATATGTAATGTTAAAATTTGTGGCAGCAATAACACAGATGTGCACATTCTGTTCTTCCACTACAGTAAAGTGGCATACTATTATTTGAAGGTAGACATATTATTTTGTAATGTTTTTTTTTTAATGTTTATTTATCTTTGAGAGAGAGAGACAGACAGAGCATGAGCAGGGGAGGGCCACAGACAGAGGGAGACACAGAATTTGAAACAGGCTCCAGGCTCTGAGCTGTCAGCACAGAGCCCGACGCGGGGCTTGAACTCGGAACGGTGAGATCATGACCTGAGCCGAAGTCGGACGCTCAACGGACTGAGCCACCCAGGCGCCCCTAGACATATTATTTTGAAATGCATATTCTAAAACATAAATTTTTAAAAGAGAGATAGATAAAAAAGAAAACAACATAGACAATATGGCAAGAGTAAAGGAAAAAAAAAGTTATTCTGAAAAAAATGCTCAATTAAAAGAATGTAGATAAGGAAACAAGAAAGAACAGATGTAAAAAATAGAAAAAAGCTACCTACATGGTAGAATATAATTCAATGATATCAATAATCACATAAAATAATCACATAATATCACATAGTGTAACTACACCGGTTTAAAGACAGGAATTGATAGATTAACAAAAAAGCAAGAATCAACTTTGATCTTGCAAACACTAGCCAGAAGAAAGCTTAGGTGGCTATATTACCATCAGACAAATGGTAAATTTGAAAAAATTTGAAAAGAAAAAATTCTTTTTTTAAGAATAAAAAATCTTAATTTGGAGTAAGAAAAAGGCATTGTATAATGATATAGTGTTCAATCTAAAAAAAATATGATTACACATGCACACATATAGAGAACTAATGGTATAGAATGAACAAATAGATAAACTCACAATTACATTTGCAGATCAAACATATTCTCTCAGTAACTGATGGAATAAGTAGACAATCATTACAGATATGGAAGAGATGGACAAACTAACAACCAACTAAACCTAGTTGAGGTTGAAGGACCACCCAACCGTTTTTCTTAAAAGCACAGAGAGTAGTCACCAAGACATACCAAACTTTTGTTTATAAAATAAATCTCAACAGGTTAAAAGACTAAAATCATGCAAAGCATGTTCTTGAACCAAAACGGAAATAAACCAAAAATTAATAACAGAAAGAGATATGAAAAATCTCTTTCTACTTATAAATAACATAATATACTTCTAAATTAATCCTGAGATAAAGAAGTATTATCAAAGGAAATTAGAAAGCACTTTAAATTGAATGAAAATGAAAACACAATGTATCACATTTCCAAGATGCTGCTAAAGCATTGATTATAGAGAAAAATATAATGCTAAATATTTACCTTAGAAAAGAAGAAAGATCTTCACTCAATATTCAGTTTCTTTTTTAATTAAACTAGAAAAGAAAGATAAAAATAAACCTAAATTAAACATAAATTGAAAATAATGAAGATAACAGCAGAAATCTGTTACTGTACAATGAAAAGCAGGAAGAATAAACTGAGAAATCTCTAGCTATATTTCCCAAGAAAAGAAAGGGAAGCTACTAATAATATCTGGAATAAAGAAATGATATATTTGCAGATTTTAAAATATTAAAATGATAAAAAGAATATACTGCAGACAAGTATAAGCCTGCAGATTTGAAAAATTTATAAAATTGACATTTTTGAAATAAACCAACTATTATAATTTACTAAAGAAAAATTAGATAAAATAATTCTAAATATTTTTAATTGCATTAATAGTTTAAAACATTCCAAAATGAAAAGTTCAGGGTCTGATCATTTCGGTGGTGACTTTTATTTAATGTTTATAAAAGAAATATTTCAACATTCTGTTCCAGAAAATAGAAGATAATGAGCCACTTCCTGATTCATTTTATGTGGTCAGAATTACCCAAAGCTAGATAAAAGTATTATGAAAAAGAAATCTACAGACTAATATCCAACATGAAACTAGACACAAAAATCTTCAACAAAAAGTTTACAAGCCAAATCTAATTATACATAAAGTAGATAATACACCATGATAAAAGCAATTTATACCAAAATATAAACATGGTTTAACATTCAAAAACCAATCAGTGTTGTGCACGATAGTAACAGACTAAAGAAAAATCAGATGGTCATCTGAATGGAAACAGGTAACGGACAGAATGAAAAATCAACTCCTGATTAAACTCACATCAAACTAGACATGATAAAACTACCTTTATAAACTTCATAAAGGGCTTCTACTAAAAATTATACAGTATTTATGAGTTCCAAGACTCAGTGTTGTTAATGTCAATTCTCTCTATAGCTTGAATATAAAGCCTGATAAAAAAAATTCTAGTGCCTTTTTGCATATCAATTTTCATTCTAAAATTGATATGTGAAGTCTCAGAACATAGAATATACAAAACAATCTTGAGAAAGACTATCAAAGATGGAGAACTCAATGGATTCCAAGACCTAGTATAGGGTTAAGTAACTAAAACAGTGTAGTGTTGGAAAACGGATACACAAAACACAGAGCACAATAAAGAATCTATTAAAAAACACATACACAAGTGTAATCAACTTATTTTTAGCAAAAATCAAAAGACAATTCAATGCAAGAATGACTTTTACATAAAAAGTGATATAATCATCAACGTTCATGTGTAAAATATTAAACTATACATAATATAGGTATGCAAAAACCCTCAACGAGGCGCATTCAAATCAAATCCAGAAATATGTCAGAATCAACCATGACTGAATGGAATTTATCTCAGAAATATAAGGTCGGTTTAACACCTAACAGTCACTTAATATAAAACAACTATCAACAAGACAAAAAAGCCCAACATGAGCCTTGTAATAGATGAAAAAACAAAAACAAAGACAAAAACCATTAGACAAAATCTAACATCCCCATCACGATAAAAACAATCAACAAACGAGGGGAAAAAATTACCCCTGATAGATCCACTCTTCCCCTTAAATGTCAGGGACAAGACAGGGATTTCTGGTATTATTGATTCTATTTATCATTATATTGGATATTCTACTCAAGACAATTAGATAAGAAAATGAAATAAAGTCAACCAGGTTGGAAAGGGAAAAGTAAAGCTATCTCTTTTTGCACATGTATGTAGAAACTCTTAGGAAAGTGATTGCATTGTTTTTAATTCTATTTTTGAGACAAAGAGACAGAGCATGAGTCGGGGAGGGGTAGAGAGAGAGGGAGATACAGAATCTGAAGCAGACTCCAGGCTCCAAGCCATCGGCACTGTGCCCGACGTGGGGCTCTAACTCGCAGACCGTGAGATCACGACCTGAGGCAAAATCAGCCGCTTAACCGACTGAGCCACCCAGGTGCCCCTGTTTTTAATTCTAATAAATCAGTTCAGCAAGCTTTCAAAATACAAAAAAAAATACAAAAACTTCATTGCACTCCTGTATATAAAAATGAACAAACCCAAATGCAATTAAAATTACATTTACAATTTTATGAAGATAAAATACTTAATAATAAACTTTGAAGAAAAGAGCATGACTATGCTTTGAAAACAACAAAAAATTGTTTAAAAACATTTCAAAGACCTGATATCATCTCAAGTTCACATGTCAGAATACCTAACATTGTCAAGAAGTGCAATCAATATACCACAGATGGATCTACAGATTCAACGCAATTACTATAAAAAATGAACTAACTTCTCTGTAAAAACTGATAAGATTATTCTAAAGTTCATACAGAAATTCAAAGACCCAGAATAAACAAAATAATCTTGAAGAAGAATAACTAAATTGAAGGACTCAGCTTCTCAATCTGAAAAGTTACTGTAAAGCAACAGCAATCAAGACAGTGTAGTACAGGCATAAGAACAGACACGTAGGGGCTCTTGGTGGCTTGGTTAAGCATCTGACTTTGGCTCTAGTCATGATCTCGTGGTTCATGGGTTTAAGCCCAACATCAGGCTCTGTGTTGACAGCTCAGAGCCTGGAACCTGCTTCTGATTCTCTGTCTCCTTCTCTCTCTGCCCCTCCTTGCCTGCCCTCTGTCTCTCTCAAAAATAAATAAAATTTAAAAAATCAAATAAAAAAAAAGAACGGACATGTAAACCAATGGAATAAAATTGAAAATCCAGAAAAAAGTGCTCATATTTATGGTTAATTGATTTTCTTTTACTTTGTAAATTTTTTTTAATTAAAAAAAGATTTTAATGTAATTTATTGTCAAGTTGGCTAACATACAGTGCATATAGTGTGCTCTTGGTTTTAGGGGTAGATTCCCGTGATTCATTGCTTACATGAAACACCAAGTCCTCATCCCAACAAGTGCCCTCCTCAATGCCCATCACCCACTTTCCCTTCTCCCCTGCCCCCCCATGAACCTTCAGCTTGTTCTCTGTATTTAAAAGTCTCTTATGGTTTGCCTCCCTTCCTCTCTGCAACTATTTTATGGTTAATTTATTTTCAATGTGGCTGCCAGACAACCCAATAGTGGATAGAAGATTAGGTTTTAATGGATGGTACTGAGAAAATTGGATATCCACAGGAAAAAAAAAAAAAAAAAAAAGAAAGATTGGACCTCTCCCTCAAAATAATGTCAAAATTAACTCAAAATACATCAAAGACCTAAATGTAAGAGCTAAAACTATAAAATGCTAAGAAAAAAATGTAAGCATAACTTTCATGGTCCTGGATTGATTTTTAAATGTGACTCAAAAAGCACAAGTAACAACAGCAAAAATAGATAAGTTGAACATCATTAACATTTAAATCTATTGTGATTCAAGGGACACCATCAATAAAGTCCACATACAACTCATGTAATGATAGAACTATTTATAGTAGTATATCTGATAAGAGACTTTGATCTGGGATATTTATATAGCTCTTACAACTCAATAATAAAAAGATAAACTGATTCATAATTAGCAAAAGAATGGAATAGACCTATTTCAGAAGATTACAAATGGCCAGGGAGCCCATGAAAAAGGTTCAACATCACTAGGTATCACAGATTTTGTAGGCCTCCGGGATTTTATGGCCACCTCAAGGTGCCTGGATGGACCCTCACAGAAAACTTGTTCAGATGTCAACACTAATGATGCCATACAGAACAGAAAAGGTAAGAAATGGTCTGTTATGTACATAATGATGCCATCAGGGCCATCTCTCAAACTGGCCCCAGAATACGTTGGTAGAGCAAGGAAAAAACATTTGATTTGTGCTTTTTATGGTGATTAAGGAATGGTGCCGTGTAAGAGGTCCCACACATATGTAAAGTCAGGAGGACAAAACTCTCTCTGGACCAAAGGAAGGAACAAGCAGTCTTTTTCATCAATTTGCTTAGATGTGAGAGAGAGGACCAGATGAAGGGGCTTAGCTGTCTGCAGTTTAATGTAGAAAGAAAGAAAGAAAGAAAGAAAGAAAGAAAGAAAGAAAGAAAGAAAGAAAGAAAGAAAGAAAGAAAGGAAGGAAGGAAGGAAGGAAGGAAGGAAGGAAGGAAGGAAGGAAGGAAGGAAGGAAGGAAGGAAGGAAGAAAGAAAGGGCAAGAAAGAACTCAGATTGTAAACTACGAGGCTAATGCAAATCAAAACCACGAATACCCTTCACATCCACTAAGGTTTCTATAATCAAAAATAAAGACAATAACAAATATTGGCAAGGATATGGAGAAATGGAAGTGCTCTGAAAATGCTACCGGTGATGGTGATGTAAAATGGCCCCACCACTGTGAAAAAGTCCTTCAGTTTCTCAATTAGACAGAAAGTTATTTTCTGGAACACTGATTCCACTTCTAGGCACATAGCTAAGTAAAATGACAACACCTGTGTGCATGAAAACATGGACAAAAATGTACATTGCAGCTTTGTTAATAATAACTAGAAAATAAAAACAACTCAAATGTCCACCACCTGATGAATGGATAAATAAAATATAGTACATCAACACCATGGAATATTATTAGGTAATAAACAAGGGGAAAAAACCCTATTGATCTATGCTACGATATGGATGAACTTAGAAGTCATTGTGCCAAGAGAAAGAAGCCAGTAACAATGGGTCACTGACCGTGGGATCCCATTTATAGATAATGTCCCAAACAGGCAAATTTAGAGAGACAGAAAGTAGAGCCATGTTTCTAGGACTGTGGGGGTGGGTGGTGGAGGAGTGACAGTTACAGAAGGCAGAATTTTTTTCTGTGGTTATGAAAATGCTCCAACATTGATTAAGATGATAGTGTACGACTCTATCAAAAAGCTATTTAATTATACACTTTAAACGGGTGAGTCGTATAGTTTGTGAGTTATATATCAATTGAGCTGTTAAATTCTTAAAACAGTAGTCTTCAGCATTTAACTCATATCTAACACAAAAATTAATTGGAAGTGGTCCATGCCCTAAATGTAAAATCTAAAACTATAAAACGTCTCTAGAAAAGAAACAGAAGAAAAATCTGTGATTTAGGATTAACCAGACTTTGTAACCACACTTACAAAAGTGTGATCTGTAAAAGAGTACGTGGATAAATTGAACTTTCTTTCCATTAAAACCCGTGCTTAGGGAATATTCATTCATTGCTAGTGAAAACTGCAAGATAGCATAGCCATATATATATATATATTTTTTTAATTTTAATGTTTATTTATTTTTGAGACACAGAGAGAGTGAGCTAGGGAGGGGCAGAGAGACAGGGAGACACAGCATCTGAAGCAGACTCCAGGCTCTGAGCTGTCAGCACAGAGCCCGATGCGGGGCTCGAACTCACGAACCGGGATTTCATGACCTGAGCTGAAGTCGGACGCTCAACCAATTGAGCCACCCAGGCGCCATGGTATAGCCATATTTTTATAAACATATTCCTACCATATGACCCAGAAATCTGTCTTCTAGATTTCTACCCAATAGTCATGAAATACTGTGATTACATGAAAATCTGTACATGAATGTTTAAGGCAGCTTTATCCATAATACCAAATGCTGCAAACAAACCACATGTCTTCCAAACCACGGATGCGTAAACAATTTGTGTTATATCCACACATTAACGTATCACTCTTATTAAAAGGAACAAACCATCGATTCATCCATTAAATCGGGCGGCGCTGAAATGTTTTTTGTAAAGTGAAAGAAGCCAGACCCCAAAAGTTACATAGTGTATGATTTTATTCTTGTTTCATTCTGGAAAAAGCAAGACTGGAGGGAAGAAAATAAGTCAGTGATTACAGCGGTTGGGGGCGGGGACGACAGGGACAATCTGCAGAGGAGCAGCTTGGGGGAATTCCTTGGTATGATAGAAGTGATTTAGCATGGAGAAATATTAGTACATTCACAATAGACACCCACTTCTTTTTTTTAAATATCCTTTCTTAAAATTTATTTATTTATTGTGTGAGAAAGAGAGAGAGAGAGAGAACAAGTGAGGGAAGAGTGGAGAGAGAGAGGGACAGAGGATCTGAAGCAAGAGGGCTCTATGCAGGCAGCAGAGAGCTATATGCAGGGCTCAAACTTACAAACCGCAAGATCATGACTTGACCAAAGTCAGATGCTTCATAGACTGAGCCTCCCGGACAACCAGTAGACACACAATTCTATTCATTTGCCTAAATACCATAAATCTATACAACACGAAAATTTAGCTCTGTGCAATTTTTTTGAAATCAACTAAGATGTGGAGGTAATTGACTCTTCAAAACAGTCAGGATGATGAGAGACAACAACAAACAAGACTCAACTGTCAACTGTCAGATTGGAGGGTATTAATAATGGAGGTTTGACAACTATTTCAATGTAGAATCCTGGGTTGGATTCTAAAACGGATAAAAGACATTAGTGTGGAAAAACTGTCGAAATCCAAATATATTCTATAGTTAAATTCGTAGCCCTGCACCAGAGTAAGTTTAGCTGGATAAATTTCCTTACATTATGTAAGATCTTAACATAAGGGGAAACTACCTAATGGCTATATAGGAACTGCAAATCTTCTCTGAGTCTAAAATTATCTCAAAAATTTAAAAAAATAGAAAATATTT
>PITB01029011.1:0-18340 GCA_004024585.1 Paradoxurus hermaphroditus
CCCCACCCCCCCACCCCCCCACCCCCCCAGCCCCACCCAGCCCCTATTGTTTGCTACCCCTGGGCGGGGGTGGGGCTGAAACCTGAGACCCTGGCCAAAGTATCCCCCCTGCCGCTGTCCCAAGCCGGTGCTAATTGCCCCTGCTCTGTGCTGGGACAGCCCCCAGCCGCTCTGCAGAGGAGGGGCGGCCCCTAGGCTGGAAGCTGGGACCGCCCCCACCCCAGGGTGGTTCCCTGTGTCCTCCCCTACTACTCCTGGGGCAGGACCCCCTTTCCCTGGGACTCTGCTTGCTCCGCTCACTGTCCCTGCCAGAGACCAGCTCCTTTCCCGGAAGAGGGCCAGACAACAGTCACAGTTCGGGACCTCCATCTCGGGGGCGGGGCCTCCCACGGCCGCTTCCTCCCTCTGCGGGAGACTGCAGCCTGAGGTCCAAGCCCCTGCCTGGCCCCTTCCCTGCTCCTGTGAGCATGTGGCCCCGAGGCCTTTGTGTGCCCTTGGCTGAGCGGAAATGGGCCACCCTGGGATTCTGGCCTCAGAGGGGCTGACCCTGGACCCAGCCCGGCCCCTGCAGAGTCTGTGGAACAGACACCCCGGTGCCCCGGCCAGAACTGCCTGCACGCGGAGGGCAGGTCCGCCCTCTGCCCACCCCCACCCCCACTGTCCCCTCCAAGTCGGCAGAGAGCACCAGAAAACATGTTTGTGGAGCAAATGGACAGAGACTGTGTTGGGGGGCCTGTCTGGCCGTGGTGGGAGGCGCCCCCGGGCCATCACCGGGGTCCAGCAGGGCACACTGGGGATCTGCGGAGAGAGGTCCCGGAGCCCGACCCGGCACATCCTCCGCGGGACCCGGAGGGGAGGCCGCCCGCCCGCCCGCCCGCCCGCCCGCAGCCCTGCTTGGGCCGGGCCCAGGAGCCCTGCACGCACATGTAGGCACATGCGGGCCGCCCCGGGCCAGGCATGTCCTAATCAGCCCGCTCTCTTGGGAGTTCTGCTTGAAAGCAAACAAACCAAAAAAGTCCTGGTTTTGCCCGGGGTTCCTCCTGCTGCCAGGGGCCTCTGGTCCGGATGAACGGCACCCCGGCTTCTGTGCGGCTCTGCCGGGCCCGGTTTGGGCAGCGAGGTCGGGGTGAGGCTGGTCCCCACGGCGCAGTGCGCCCCATCCTACTTGGAAGGAATGCAAAGGGAAGGAAGGAACGGGGAGCCCTGCAAAAGGCGCCCCACTTCCTAAGCAGTGGGGTTCCCTGCAGCAAAACAGCCAGGACAGCAATCTCTGCCCTCTGGCGTTTCCGGGGATGCTGGCGCAGGCGTCCCTGGGAAGCAGGACCCGGAGGAGGGGTAGCAGGGACGGCCCTGGCCCTACGCTCTCCTGGGGAGAAGGGGCGCTCCCCAGGCACCTGGACCACAAAATGCCACGGAGCCACGGAGCAGGAGGGAGGAGGGTGTGCGCGGGCCACTGGCTGGCTCCGTGGGCAGACGGAGGGAGCCTGTCTGAGACACCCGCCTGCTGTCGGCGGGGCTGGCGGGTGCCGAGCGCCCCCTCCGCGCACACCAGGGCTCCCGCACGCGGCCCTGCCCCTTGTGGCTGCTGGGCGCAAGATGCTATCAGCCTTGCTCTTTTGGTTCAGTGACTAATTCCCTGGCACCCGCCTCAGATCGGTAAAGAATGTGGACAAGTTAAAATCTGAACAACGTTGTTGTCGTCGTCGTCGTGGGGCTGTCTCTCATTTCTGGAAGCAGGGGGCGGGGCCCTTTGTCCTGCCGGCCTGGGCTGTGGCCTGGGCTGTCCTGGTGGGGACGGGACGGAGCCGGAGCCGGGAGCAGGGGCAGACCTGCACCCGGGGTTGGGCTGTGCTCCCTGAGGCTCCCACAGCAGCCCCTCCGTCGCCCAGGGCCACGGCTTGTCACCTGGAAGAGAAGAGATTGGTCACGGAGCCTGGGGAGGGGGTGCAGGCTGGGACCCCCACCCTCCCCACCTGGACCCACTGGGCTCTCAGCTTCCAGCCTCCTTGCGAGGAAGGGCCAGCTCCGCACCGCACCCCCCGCCCCGCCCCTCAATCCTGGGATCCTGGGTCCCGTCCCTGGAGACATCCTGCTGCGGGCACACCCAGGCTCCGTCACTCACTCATTCACTCGCTGGCTTGCTCAGCAGGCCTCTCGAGAAGCGCTCATTGACAGGGGACCGGGGTGCCAAAGGCAGCGGTAGTGGCGCCGGGGAAGGCGACAGCCGCAGGAATGCCGCGAGCCCCTGGTGGCCTGGGCGCTCGGGGTCCAGCACGGCCGGGTACACATGGGGAGTGGGCTGCACGTGTGATTTCCAGTAGCCACGTCGAAAAACGGTAAAAAGAAGGCGGTGGAAGTGACTTAGTAATTCATCTTACTCACGGGAAACAGTGCCCGTTTCGGTGCGTGCCGACTGTGAAATCGTGCGCTAGATTCTTCCTTTTATGTTCTCGTGGCCACGTGTGGGGAGTCGGGGCGCCCACAGCAGCTGCCTCGGCTGTGAGGGCACGCAGGGGGTCCCCAGCCCAGGCCCCATGTGGAGAGAGGATGCTTGCTCTCCCCGCCCCAGCTGGGCCAGGAGAGAGGAGGAGCCTGCCCCGAGTGGTTTTGTTTAAATAGCTTTAGTGAGTTACACTTTACCTAACGCACGATTCACCCATTTCAAGTGTGGGGTTCAGGGGGTTTTAGTATGTTCGCAGCTATGTGTACCCGCCCCCACGGCGAATCTTAGAACCTCTCAATCACCTCCAAAGGAAACCAGGTACCCCTTAGCCACCGCCCCCTCCCCCCGCCCAGCCCCTGGCAGCCACTGCTTTGCATCTGGCTGGACTTGGCCGTCAGCGGGACGGCTGCATGCTCCGTCTGCGGCCGGCTTTGTTCCCTCGCTGGTGCGTGTCGGACTCCGTAATGGTCAAATCACACCGTTCCCTCCTACGGACGCTGCAGCTCGCTCATCCATTTGTGTCGGTGGGTGCTGGGGCCTCCCAGGTGACAGGCGAAGGCACAGAACGTTAGTTAGGAGGGCTGTGGGGAGCCAGAGCGGGGAAGAGGGCTCCGTGGAGCCCCACAGGGGTGCCCTGTCCTGCTGCGCTGCTGCCGGGTCCTTCCCCGGTCCTTTCACACGGCCACGGCTCCCGAGGCCCAAACCGAAAAGCCTGAGGCCCTGTGGAGGAGTCCGACCGGGGCCTCAGGTGGCTGTCCCCTGCGGGCTGGAGCATCCTGGGCTCCAGGAAGCACGGGGCCACGGCCACCTGTCACCTCCTTGGGCTCCATCAGCACTTGTGCTGAGCTTCCTTCAGGCTGGCTGCCTTCAGCAGAGGCTCCACGGGCCCTCGTCACCCCCAGGCCCGATGGGGGAATGTGTGCCTTCCAGACGGTGCTGAGCTGGAGGGGGCTCTGGGCTGTGAGCACCTCCCTTCTGATGGAGGAGGGCAGAGAGGGTCGGAACAGCCGGTCACCCCCACCCTGAGGGACGCGCCGCCGTGCTTTGCAATTTGGAGGAGGCAACCTGGTGAAGAGGGGGCTTGCCCCGCACCCCACTCTTGCTGCTGCTCTGTCTCTGCCCCCCAGTTGGACCCCAGGCCCTCTGCCTGCAGTTCACACCACCCCCCGCCCATGTCGGGGTTCTTGGGGCCACTGCCTCGCCCCAGGCAGGTCACTCCCCTCTACGTGCCTCAGTGTCCTCCTCTGTAAATTGGGATAATAGCGGCGTCCACCTCGGGCTCATAGAGAAGATGCAAATAACCCTCGTTGTCGGCATCCGCTTGCTTGTGCGCTGGCGGTTCTGAGCCCTTGTGGCCAACGCCTGCCGCTCCTGCCTGAGGCGGCCAGCTTGGGAAAGGGGTCTTCCCTGCCGGCCCTTCCGGGAGGAATCCGATCCGTCCTGGATGGGGCTGGTCCCCTTACTGGGCCTCCTCAAGCTTCAGGCAGGGGCTGACCCATCTCGGGGTCCCGGGACCCCCAAAAGGGTGATCTGGGGATGTGCACCCACAGTGCAGCTTAGGGTCCCTGTTCCTGCTGTGCGCGTGGCCCTGGGGGAGGGGCTGGGCTCCCCGGGCTGGGTTGGGATTAGGGTTAGGGTTAGGGTTAGGATGCGGACCAGGAGGAGGGGACTATGGGCCCCACACGCTGGCCACCCTCCACCCCCGCCCACCTCTCCCACCATCTGGCTCCCTGGGCCCGGAGTCTCCCCACTTCTGACTGTAGCACAGGGAGGTTAGGGTGTCCGGCTGGATACTGTCCCCTGGAGAGTGCCCCCGAGCCTGGTGGCCCCACAGTGGGTCCAGGGGACCCGGGGCCACCCCTGCCAGCAGCTCCCTCCAGGGGTGCTCGGTGGAGCCCCGGATACCCTGGCACCGGAGCTGACGGGAGGGGGGAGGCGAGGTGAATATGTCAGTTTATCCCAACACAAGCAGTGACCTGTCGGGTGGGGGTGGGGGGGAACGGGGAAATATTTGGGATGACTGAGCTGCTGGCCCTTTAAGACTCCTGTAACAGGACACCTCTGACCGCGCTTCCACTCTCCAGCCTGACTGTGTGTCCCCCTCCCTCCCCCTTCCCGCGTTAGCCCCAGTTCAATCTGCTGAACGGCACCATGGACCAGATGAGCAGCCGCGCGGCCTCGGCCAGCCCCTACACCCCGGAGCACGCCGCCAGCGTGCCCACCCACTCGCCCTACGCGCAGCCCAGCTCCACCTTCGACACCATGTCGCCCGCACCAGCCATCCCCTCCAACACCGACTACCCCGGCCCCCACCACTTCGATGTCACCTTCCAGCAGTCGAGCACGGCCAAGTCGGCCACCTGGACGGTGAGTCGTGCCTCTGCTCCCAGGGGCGTCTGCGGGCTGCAGGGTGGGGAGGGGCGGCCGCCCAGGGCAGCCAGGTGTCCGCACAGGGTTCCCGCCGCCTCGCCTCCGGGAGGAGCGTCGGGCAGGAGGCGGGTCTGGGGCTGGGCAGTCTGGGAGTGCCCACCCCTCGGACGCGGCCAGAGCGGCCAGCCTCCTCAAGGCCCCAGAGGGGCAGACGTGGCCCTGCAGCTGGGTCTGCAGGGCAGAGGGCCACCATCTTCACGGAGACCCGCCGGTGTCCCTGCACTCAGGTGGGGTTTGGATCCTGTCCTGGGTGAGCAGGAGGGCGCAGATCAGCCCCCCGGGGGCTGCGGAGGCCGCCTCCTCCTGCTGGTGCAGGTCGCCGGGAGGTCCCGGGTCTGGCGGTCGGCGGGCTTGGGCTTTGCCTGCGCAGCCTCTGGGATGCCGTCTGTGAGCACGGGCGTGAGACAGGAAGCCAGGCGCTGGGCTGCCCCGTGCTTGGGAGCATTACGGCCCCTGGAGGGGATTTTGCCAACCAGGATGACGTCCCGCGCCCCGGCTGGTGCTTTGAATTTTTTCTTGGAACCGCCCAGCAACCCGTGGGGTGGAATCTGTTATCGTCCCATTTTACAGCCGGGGAAATAGCTCCAGAGGGAAAGCGGCTCGCTCGGAGCCACGCAGGCAGTAAGTGCTAGCCTGGGAACTCCGTGGCCGGGCTTCTGGGTCTGTGGGGTTATGTTCCTAATCGCTGAACCGCACTGTCCGTGCCATGGCTGTGAGCCAAAGGGGCCGCCAGACACGCCCGCAGGGGCAGGGACGCGGCAGGGATGCTGAGACCCCGGGACAGACCGCCGTCTCTCCTCCGAGGGTAGGGCGCGCAGGGCACCGGCGGGAAAGGGCACCCCACGTCTCCTGCCCGCACACAGGAGGAGGACAGCAAGCCTCGGGTCCTGGCCACGGCGCAGCGTCACCTCCTGCCGGGGACGGCAGCTCTGTGGTCTCCCCCAGTCCCTGGAAGCAGGACCCTGGGACAGGGAGGTCTCCGGGCAGGGTGCCCGCATCCCTGCAGCCCTGGGGTCCCGTGATCCCCACTGCCCCGCTGGCCCTGGCCGTTGTGGTTTTCCCACGCTCCTGCTCCTGCAGGCAGGGGTGGGGCGGAGCCACAGGGAGCTGGTCAGGCTCTGTGGGGGGGGGGCGGGGGGGGCAGTCAGTCTGGGTCTGGCTTCCAAGTCGCAGCTCCCCCTGCCGCCCCAGCTGCCGCCCCATTGCTGGTCTGCCCCCCCCCCGTCGGTGCCCCGTTTTTCTCATTTGTGACTTTTTCCTGCAGAAAAGTCGTGCAGCGACTTTTTCTTGCCGCTGGTGGTAAGGCTTAAAGAGGGTGCTGTTGCTCACGCAGCACGAGCTGGCACAGTAGGCGAAGGGTGGCACCTTCGTGGCAGAGCTGGGGACGGGGTGCCTGGGGACCGGTCCTCCTGGGTGAGGGTCTTCGGCAGGAGCTGCAAGTGCTGGAGAGTTCTCTTATTGCCCGTGGGGTCCTGGGCCCCCCCACCCCAGACTTGAGGTCTGGCCAGGTCAGGAGGCTCCCGAGGCATCCCCACACTTGCACACCTCTGGCGACAGGAGGCTCACTATCACCACTACTCCGTGTTCATACTGTTCCCTAAGCCTTTCCTCCAGTCTCTCAGCGGAGCATCCCAGCCCCTCCTGCACCAGGGCTGTCACCCAGGCCTGGGCTGCCAGACCCCTAGGAATCTTGGCAGACCCTGGAGGGGGGTCCCAGCTGTCTTCCTTTCCACTGTTCGAGGATGCAGGTGGGGTCTCTGCAGTGTCTGGGGGACTCGGAGTGCCTTGGGTGGTCTGAGCTGATCCTCAGGGAGGGACAGAAGCTACCCCTCAGCTGGCTGTCCCCCCTACCCTCCCACCTGGGGCCTCTGTCCCCACCTCCCCTGCCAGGGGTGTGACATCGAGGACAGAGGCCCCATGACTGGGTCACAGTCGTCTGCCCCTAAGTGGCCCCACGGAGCGGTCTGTCCCGGCCAGCTGCACCAGAGGGCAGGGGAAGGCTTACCCGTGCCCCGCGGCTCTGCCCACGAGCCCCGACCGCCCCCACCCTGCTTGCCGGAGCCCCGAGCCCCACCTCCCTGCCTGGGCCCTCTGCTTTCCCGCTGCTGCTCTGAGAAGGAGGAGCCGTTCCTTGTGCACACGGTGCCCCCCCACCCAGACCTCGTCAGCGCAGGGGGCGGAGGTGGGACAGACATTGGTAATGAGATTTTTGGCACCTTGGCTCTCTGGGAGAAGACCCCCCGCGGGCTCCTTTCCCTACCCGGGGATCACGGCGCAGGATGGGGACTGCCCGGCAGCCCGCCTGCTCGCAGCTCTGGGGGTCTGACTGCGCGGGCGCTGCCCGGACTTGCTTCCCGGGCGCGCTGTCTGGGCTCTGCACCGTGCCGTGCGTGGCTCCCGCCGTGCCGGCCGGCTGGTAACTGATAGATAATTCATATTTTTCTCAAGTACAATTCCAAATTGACTGTTGCCTTCACTCCTGTCCCCGCTTGGAAAAAACACCCTCGCCAAGTCCCCGAGGGACCGCAGCTGTTAATGGGGTCTTTGGCCTCTGCCTGGCCGAGGCCCCCCGCGAGCGCCCCCACATCTCACATCCGTGCTCCTTGGCACCGAGGGGAGCCCTCAGCTCACAGGCGTGTGTGTGCACACAGGAATGCACCTACAGAAACACCTCGCACACGTGTGAAGACGTGGACACACACGCGTGCACAGGACTGCACACATACACACGCTGCATGTGTGCACACCACGGCACGTGCACAGGCACACACACACACACACATGTGTGCACATGTGCGGGCCTCTTCTGGTCTCGACCCGGGGCTCTGACAGCCCTGCCTCCCACAGAAGGCCAGGACGGGTGGCTCGAGGGAAGTGTGTTCAGCCTCCCAGATTATCAACCGGGAACCAGGGACGGGACGAGGCGGGAGTCTGGCTGGCAGGGTCCAGGTCTCGGGTCTGCTGCCCCGCTCTGGGCCTGGGTCTGAAGGTGGGGCGTAGCCCGACGGGTGAGGATGGGACAAATGAGCCCACAGGGAGCGCCCACAAGCCATCCTGGTCAGGGCTTGTCCCACGTCAGGGCTCGTCAGGGCTCTGCGGGCATCGAGGAGAGACACACACGGAAAGGTCAGGGCGGCCAGTGGGGGCTGGCACCCGTGGGCACTGACGCTCTTTGGACTGGTGGATGGTGGAGCCTGGCCAGCGGTGGCTGTGATTGGGCCTTTGTCCACTGTCCTAAGCCCTCCTCAGCACACTCCAGCCGGGCCTCTGGGCCCTGGCGGCCACGCTTACCCCGAAGCCCCCCAGAGATTGGCAGTGACACGGAGGGTGGTTCCAGGAGTCCCGGGAGTACCCGATCACAGGGGCATCTGGACGCTGTCCAGCCCAGCTCAGTCTCCCTGGGCTCTGAGGCTGGGCCTTGGTTTGGTAAGTTTGGGAGAGGGCTCCGAGGTCAGGCGAGAGGCTCCGTACAGTCGGAGCCCTGGCCCAGCCAGGTAGCATGAGGCGTGATGGCGAGGGTGCACCCGGGCGTGACGGCTCAGCTAGTCCCCGGGGGGCCTCCACGAAGCCCCTCGGCCAGGACACAGCCCTCTGAATGACCTCCAGCTGCCCCTCACGCAAGCGTCAGTCTGTCCGTCTTGGGGGCGAGCCAGCGCACGCGACGTGCGTGCCACCCTCCTGGCCGAGGAGGACCCTGTGGAAGGCGGGCGGGAGACACGAAGGTTCTCCCCGGGGTTCCTGGCAGAATGTGGCTGAGTCAACACTAAATGGTTCGGGAGAAAACTTTCCAGCCCCTCGGAGCTTTGCGAGCAGGAAAATAAGAGCGGATATGTCCCAACACGATCGTGGTATCAGTTGCGTTATCCCGAAAGTTTATGGAATGCACATGCGGAATTAATACCTTTCACTGGCACCACGAGCAATTACACGTATTTAAGGTCGAGGGAAGAGCTCTCGGTGTCTATTGTGGAGACGGGATGAGGAGTGAGCAGGGGAGATGGCGGCGATTGCCTGCATTGTGCGCAGCTCCCGGGCGGGACCCACTTCCTGCAGGCCGGCCCTGGCCGCCGTCCGGCCCTGGCCTGTGGCCTGGGCCGGGGACCGATTCTCTCACCACCTTCCGTGGCAGCTGGAGCCCCTGAGCTGTAGGTCACAGAACTCGGCTTGACCTTGGAGGCCGAGTGGGGCCAGGGCCTGGGAGTTGGGGAGTCGGGAGCCGGGCCCGGGACCAGCCCCTCCTCACCTCTCCCTGGATGTCTCCCAGGCCCCAGCTGCCCAGCCAGTGTCGGCAGCTGCCTTTACGGGGGGGGAGGGCTCCTCCTGGAACTGGTGCTGAGGCGCCCACGCGGTCCCGAGGTTCCTGCCCCTTCCGTCCTGTGGACCCTGGGCGAGGGTCTCCACGGAGCGGCCAGGGAAGCTTCCCAGTGGTCAGTTGTGGGAAAACCTGTGTCAGGATCTTGGAAGCCAGGCTCCGAGGTCATGGACCCCAGGCCCCAGAATTCCCCTGGCTACGCCTCCCGCCCGCGGAGGCGAGCTGTCCCTATGTCCAGGCGGCCCCAGGAAGAGGAGGGGCGTCAGGGCTGGAAAGGCGAGGAGTGCCGGGCGGCCGGGCTGGACAGGGCCCCAGGGCCACGGCGCGACGGCGCATTTTAGAGCAGGCGTGCCCCCTCGGACAAGTGACTGGCACTCCAAGCTTCAGTGGAGTGGAAGTTCAGGGGTTGCTGGGGGATCCTGCGGTGGCCTAACGCCCAGAGTCCCCCTGGGATTGCAGACCTGCCTTGTCCGCCTCGGCCGTGTGCCCCGGGGCGAGGCACCGTCTCCCCGCTCCTCCTCGTCCTCCTGTGTGAGGGTCCAGCTGGCTCCTCCAGGGCCTTGGGGAGGATGAAACAAGGGGGGCCACATGCTGCAGAGGCCATCCCGGCCCCTCGCCACCTGGCGCCAGGAGCCACTGCCCTCTGCAGGGCGGTCACATGTGCAGGGTCCCAAACTCCCCTTGCCCCACAGGCTTCTCTGGGGATTCACCTTCGACTCCAGCCAACCATTGCCTCAGAAGCTGGGACGTGACCATCCCGAGTGTCACGGGCGAGGCAGTGGGCTCCTCTCCTGGCAGAGCGGGCTGTTTATTTGGAGGGAAGAAACCACGCTCACTGCCTGGCTCAGGGCATATCTTTAACTGAGGTCCTGAACCGGAGACTGACCCGTAGCTTCCAAGGAAGGAAGGTCAGAGGCAGGAGAGCCTGTGCCCAGGGCTCCCGGCTGGAGCTGGCAGAGGACCATCCAGAGGCCGTCCTGAGCACCTGCCCCCACTGTGGCCACAGCCAGGCCAACCTTCCCCCCACCCAAGCCACCTGCAGCTGAGCCAGCTCCAGGCTCCTGCCTTCTGGAAGCTTCTGGGCCCTTGGGGCAGGAGCTGGCCCGTCTGTGCCTGCACTCACCAGATCCAGTTGTGTCCAGAATGGGGTGCCTGCAGTCCGAGGGCCCCAGGACCGTCGTCCGAGCAGAAGGTGCCTGCTGACCCCCGCACCCTGCCCGGGTGGGCCCACCCCTATGAGCACTACACTGACCAGGCCAACAGCTCAGAAGGGCCACACGTCGGGTGAGGGTGAGGGTTATAGGGGGATCTTTCCCCTGGCAGTGGGGGGGACCCTCTGTGGTGAGCAGAGCCGGGCTGGTGGCCAGCCTCCTCACTCTGTCCCCACACGGGTAGTTCTCTGGCCCGGCTCACAGCCATGCTGGCTGCATTCTTGCCAGAGTGTTTTCCCCATGGGGCCGGCCGGTGGGATGTCCGCCTTCTCCAGGAGGCCAGGACAGACAGACTTGGGCTCTCCAGCTGGCGAAGTCAAAAACCAAGTTCACAGGCAGAGGAACCAGTGTTTGAACCTGGCTGAGGCAGATCTTGGCACTTCAGACGCAGCCACCATTTGTGCTCTGGGCCAGGAGGGCGGCTCCTGGTGGGAAGGTTGGGGCTCCCCACAAGCCCGGCTGTGTCCCCAAAGACACATCCGGCTTCCCCCCATCCCCAAGGCCCCCTCTTCACGGTCCAGGGGAGGCCAGATGGCATGCCGGGGGTACAGAATAAGAACTGGACGGAGGCCCAGCGTTCCCCACGCTGCCTGAGGCCAAGGGCAGGTCCCTGCCCACTGGCCCCCTTGCCCCTGACCCCAGGCCAGAGGAAGAAGCACGTTGCATCTGGCACCTGTGTCCTCGCTCTGCCCCCTGCGTGCCTCTTCGACGACAGTCTTCTCTTGGACCCGGGGCTGGCCCAGTGGAGACAAAGGGAACTTAGGGATCTGTCTCAGTGCTACTCACCCCTGGTGTTAGCCCAGGACAGAAGCCACTAGAGGCATCCTTCCCGGCTTGCATCTATGTGTGGGATGAGGCACTGAGTAAGCCCAAGGCTCTGCGGCCTGGGAGTGCGGCTGAGGGGGGTGCTCGCCGCCTCTTAGGGCGCAGTACCTCCAGGTCCTGAGGGTCCCAGGGGCTCCTGCTCCCTTGTTGGGGACCAGGCTCTAGGATGTGGTGGGGCAGGCCCCTGAGGGGTATCCCCGCCAGCCCCAGGCCCACCTCTCACAAGGAGACAGCTTCTGGCCCCCAGCCTCTGGGGACTCCTTGGATAGCGGTCAGGGTCACTCGGCACCCACAAAGCCCGATTTTGCCTCCAGCTTGTCCTTCTCTGGGCTCTCGACGAGGGGAGCCCGGCTGTCCGGCCTGTGCAGGGTGTCCCCTCCCCCAGCCAGGAGCTCTTGAGGATTCTCGGCAGCCTTCTTTATCAGGCTCGTCTGCAGAGCCAGCACTGGCTGCAGCCCTGCCGGTGTCCAGGAGCTCCCCGGAGCCTCCAGCCGCCTGGCCCGTGGCCAAGGTGGGGCGTTGGCTGTGGGTTTCCTTGCGCATGGACCCTCGCTGCTTTCTGACCCTGGGTGCTCTGAAACAGGCTGGGGTGATGGCTACAGGCTGGTGGCTTCCCGGATATCCTACCCAGGCCCCCGTGACATGTCAGAGCCCACCCCGTGCTCCCAACAGCTCTCCGTGGAGTGGGAGAAGCCACCAGGAAGGTGTGGCAATGTGGCTTGTGTCACTCAGGAGGCCCCTCCTTACCTGGAAAGAGAGGGACCCAGGAGGGCTGTCGATGGGGGCTGTTGGCCTAGCTCCCTGTGGGTCTCGGGGTCCACCTGTGAACTCACACGGCTTCTTGGTAAGTGTTCTTGTGGGGGGAGCTTCTCTAGGGAGGAAGCAAGTCCGTGGCCGTGGGTAGGTCCTCAAAGGGGCCCGTAACCCAAGGGAGGTGAGAAATGTGACTCTGAGCATGCGCGCGTGCGCGCGGGAAGTGGATAAAAGTGGGCTCTAAAAAAAATCATTTAAAAAATAAAAGCCCCCCCCTGCAGGCCCCGTCTTCCAGAATCTGTTGTAACAGATTCGCCCAAGCTGGTTAACGGTATTTGCGGTTTGCAAGATGCTACACGTCCCTGGAAAATGACAGACAACTTATTATCACCTCTCCACTCTCCTCCTGTCCAAACCTGCCCGTGCCGGGCACCCAGCTGCCGGGGAGCGGGTGCGAGGAAATTAACATCCACGGAGCCGCGCCTGCCACCCGCCACCCTCTCGCCCGCCACCCCCGCGCCGGCGCTGCCAGGCCCCGGGCTCCCAGCCAGACAGGGCCCATCGAGGACTGTAATGGGGGGAGGGTCGGCGGGGGAGGGCAGGGATGGGCAGACACCAGCTTTTGGGCAAACCGTTTCCTGCAAGCACGGAGGAATACATGCATCCCGGAGCAGGCAAGTCTGGACGGCTCTGTGTCAACAGCCGAAGATAAATAAGATTTTATCAGCTGAGTATCTGTTGAAACACATCCATCTAGCGGTTCTAGGGAAGGAGAGGCAAGAGGGAGGGAGAGGAAGCGTCTTCACGTGACCTTCTCTGTGGACTAGGCAGGACCCGGGAGTCTTTCTCCCTGCCTGCCCACGGCCTGAGGCCCAGGAGCTGCGGGAGGAGGGAAGGAGCCGGCTGAGGCGTGGGGGCTCACGCCTTCTTAGACACAGGCTCCCCCACCCTTACCCCATGCGGGGTTTGGCCACCCCAGGCCTCCCCCTGCCCCCTCCTGTCCCTGTAGCCCAGCAGCTGTGCCCCCACAAGATGCTACCAGATGTAGGGAAGCCTTAGGCTGTTCGACCCGAACCAGGCTGGGCATCTGTGGCTTCAATCCCTGCAGGGGGTGGGGTGGCTGGTGTATGTGCCCGAGGCCACATTAGCAGCCAGCTGGGGTGGCACTAGGCTGGGGACACTCCTGTGGGGAGTGGGGCCAGGCCCGAGGCTGGTGGTGGCCTTGCCAGGGACGCAGAGGCAGGAAGCGTTGCCTTCTCCCCTCGCCCACCCTGGGCGGCTCCTCGCTCCCAGCCCAGCCTGGTCCGGCGCGGCTACCACGGACAGCTCCCCGCGGCTCCTCCCCAGGGCGGGGCGTCCTCCCAGCGCCCCTCCGTCCCCGCCCCTCCCCACCCCGCGCCGGCCACGCGCCGGTGCCTTTTCCCTGGACCTCTGTCTGAGCCTCCGGCTGGCGCCCTGACACAGACACCGCAGGGTCACCCCCACCCCGCTGGGCCCCAGGGCTTCGAGAGGAGCGCTCACGAAGTCTCCGCTGGGCTCTGCAGAGCAGGGGCTTTGAAGCCCTGCCCCGCTGTCCGGGCGCGGCTGCGGGGCTGGCCCTGGAGTCCTGCTCCATCCCTGCTGGCTGATGAGCCAAGGCTCCTGGCCCTTGGGGGGCCAACAGACCCCATCTCAGGCCGTGGAGGGAGCACGAGATCAGTGGACTGACTGATGGTAGCTGGTGAGGGCGGTTCACGGAGGGGCCGGCAGCCATCCCACCTGGAAATGACACTGCACACTAGTCCACGATGGACACGGTCCAAAGGTGTTAAATGTAGGCAGTCACCGGGCCACCCGCCAAGCCTCGGAGAGGTCTGTCCAGTGGTTTACAGCGCCCCCACTGACAAGCACCAGAGCCAGGCCTGGGACCTGGGGGCCAGGCCTCAAGGCCATTCTCCTTTTGCTGCTCACAGTGACTGTGACCTGCCCCTCCCCGGCCAGGCCCGTTTCTCAGGGTGTCTGTCCACCCCACTCAGGGACTAGGCAAGCCCCTCTCAGAGGGTCTTCTGCATACCCCCTCCCTGCCCCAGGTCACCTCACTCGCTGGACACCTCTGCAGGGGAAGGGGAGTCCACCATCTGCTGCAGGAGGGCCCACTCGCACTGGCCACCAGCTGAGGCTGGCCGGCGCCCAGGGCTGCGTGGCTTTCAGGTCGGGGCCTCCAGTATGTCCAGATTCTTCTGAAGGTTGGAGGGGCTCTCAGCCTGTTTCTTTAGTGATTCTAGAGCCTGGCAAACAGTAGGCACTCAACAAATGCTTGCTATCAGGTTGGCTCTCTGGATCCTGGTTCCCTGTCACTAGTTCTGTTCAGGTTCCTGCAGGCCAGCCGAAGCTCCCAGTTCCCTGTGGGGCCCTCCTCCACCAGGAAGACCCCCTGGGCGATTTGCTCTCATGCTGAGCCTCTAGAAGTGCCTCCGGGATGCTTGCCAGGCAGTTCCCTGCCTGACGCCACCTGCACACTTGTCTGGGAGCCAGGAACCAGTTCCGAAGCCTCACTGTGGGTGGACGAGAAAGCGGGGTGCTGAATGGGCGTCTGGTGTTTGCTTTGGGCCCAGGGGGCTGCTGCTGTCCTGGGCCACGGCACTCAGCTTGTCTCCCAAACTGGGGCTTTGGGGAGTGGAGGGGCAGCATGTGTACTGACGGGGAGATCGGAGGTCAGCAGTCACTCCCTGGGAAGCAGGACTGAGCCCCACAACCAGCAGGCTGCCCCCCACTCCCTGAGCCCTGCATTCTGCTCTTCCCAGCAGGCCTCAGCTACCCCTCCCCCCAGGGCTGTGTGTGTGATCATTTTTTCCTGCACCGTAAACAGGTCTGGGGACTCTGCTTCCCGAAGAGGTGGAGGTCCCAGGTATGGGGTGGCAGGCCGCATTGGGCTCCAGGGACCCTGGTGAATGGGATACCTGTGGGGTGTGAGCCATGGGCATCCAGCTTCCTTCCACGATGGGGGTGTGAGGGGCAGATACTGAATTCAGCACAAAGGGAAAGTTGAACAAGGTCCCAACACCCCGAGGATGCCACTAGGGAGTCCCCTTGAACTCCACCCCAGGGATGGGTGAGTGTTTCCAGGAGGGAGCCCTGGCCAGCTCATCAGAGGAGGGATGGTTCACACTGTGGGGCCCAGGCCTGTGGGGGCACCGGGGACCCCTGCCCTCGGGCTTTAGGTAAGCTCCATCTCCCTGTTTCCCACCCCTTGCTTTTTGTATACTTGGAGTTGCTGAGGGTCCATTGTGTCCCTTGGTGGCCAGAGGGGGAGTTCTGGAGGCCGGTGGGGGCCTTACCTTTGCAGAGCGAGGGTGTCAGGGCCCCCCAGATTCCTTGGCAGGAGTGGGCTGAGACCTGCTCCTTCTCTGGCTCTGCCACCAGCTCCATGCGTCCGGCCTCGGCTGCCCTGACTCTAGCATGGTGGGTACACTTCCCACCGTGAAGCGTGAGTCCCAGCGTGTGGTCTCCAGTCCGCTGTGGTGCACCTGACACAGTGGTGGCCGGACCCCAGCTGGGTGCCTCTCTGAAGCGGCATCTCCTGGTACGGTACAGTTTCTCTGACTGTACCATGGTGGGGTGTGATGGGGTACTCTCCAGGCTTTGTGGCTGGGGTGACTCCAAGTCACCGGGATTTTGTAGGGGGCAGGGAGATTGTGGGGTGGGGCCAGGAACCTGAGACCAAGAACATCCCTCACTGTCCCTGGGAAAAGGAGGCAGGAGGAGCCCCGGATGGGTCCCAAGAAGCCAGTCAGCTTGGAAACCAGTGGGTATGCCTGCGGTCGCCAGCCGGGTGCCCTGTGAACTCATGAGAGCCGGCCAAGGTCCTTAGGTGGGCGACCTGGTCCCCCGGGCGCTGGCCCCAGACATCCCTGCTGGAGTCAGGAAGGACACCATCTGACCCTCCCTAGGACAGGGTCCCCGCCCCAGTGGCCCATGCCACACCACAGAGCTCCACCCCTCAGACCCAGAGTTCTAAAGAGCTCCTTCCTGAAGCTTGAGTGCCCTTCTCAAAATGATACGATTGTCACCAAAATGCCAGAAAAGCCTAACTCGGGTTTTTAAAAACAGATACAATGCTGCAACCCCCCTAATTCAAACCACTGTCTCTGGGGGCTTAAGGCTGACAGCGGTGGGGGAGGGGGGAGGAGCCAGGCTCGGCAGGGCACACCTGGCTCCCAGCCCCGCTCTCCGGCAGCGGCTCGCTTCCCGGCCTTTCCTGTCCTCACCCATGAGATGGACGTAACGGTGCTAGCCTCTCCAGCCAGCGACGTCAGGATAGAAAGCCCATCTGTTCTCCCTGCTGGGTGCTGGGTGCTGCCGAGCGGGGGAGGGGGTGCCGGGAGGGGCGAGACTCCCGGCTGGGGGTGGGGTGCCGCTGAGCAAGGGTGCCGAGCTGGGCCTCAACCCTGCCCCCCAATCCCCCCACCAGTACTCGCCACTGCTGAAGAAGCTTTACTGCCAAATCGCCAAGACGTGCCCCATCCAGATCAAGGTGTCCACCCCGCCGCCCCCGGGCACCGTCATCCGGGCCATGCCCGTCTACAAGAAGGCAGAGCATGTGACCGAGGTGGTGAAGCGCTGCCCCAACCATGAGCTCGGGCGAGACTTCAATGAAGGTGAGGCCCCCAGCCCCGTGCCCAGCAGCCGGGGAACCCCAGGGAGCCTCCGGAGGGAGGGCTGGGCTCAGGAGTCCGCCCTGGGAGAGAGCAGGGGCTGACAGCATGGGCCCAGCACGTCCCCTCCCCAGCCCCTTTTCCTCCCAGCTGTACCCGGGGCCTGGGGTGCGGGTGCCAAGGGACATGGGGCAGCAGGGATGCTGGGCCAGGCACCCTGAGGGCACCAGGGCCGCCAGCCGGCCTGAGCTGGTGGCTGGCTGGCCTTTGTGGTGCCCAGTCTGCTGCTGGCCCAGGGGTGGCCAGTCCCCAGCCGGGCAGCCCCCTGAGGCGGTATCCCGTCCCGGCAGGACAGTCTGCTCCGGCCAGCCACCTCATCCGCGTGGAGGGCAACAATCTCTCACAGTACGTGGACGACCCTGTCACAGGCAGGCAGAGCGTCATGGTTCCCTACGAGCCCCCGCAGGTAGGTGGGGCGCCCCTGCAGTTAGCCACGAGGGTGAGGGTGAGGGCCCCGTCACAGAGCACTCACATCACTTCAGACGGCCACCCCAACTGTCCCGAGTCTCCGGGCTAAGTCTTGCGGTGGACCGACTTCCTCACCCTCCCACCCCAGCCCCCCAGGCACCTGGCACTCATTTCTGGTCACTTCCATGCAGGTCTAGGTGGGGCCTCTCTGGCCACTGAAGAGAGGTTGGGCAGGGCGCACACAGGGCCTGGAGGTGAGGGATGAGGCCAGAGGTGGGCGGTGGGCGGGGTGGAGAGCTGTGGGTGGGGCTCTGCTGTGACCAGAAGGCTGCAGAAGGTTCTGGGGCTGTGTGGACCCAGCCAGAGTGAGAAACTGGGGGTGGAGCCAGGTGGGGCCGGGGCGGGGCTGAGCAGCGACGGTGGGTTGGGGGTGGGCCCCAGCTGGGCCCTGTGGGCTATGCTTCCATGGGTGATGGGGCACAGTGAGCCCCCACCTTTCCTCTACCTGGCTCTGACCCCTAGACTCCCAACGCTGTGATCACTTCCCCAGACCTCCAGGCCCCAGCCCTGCACCTGGCCCCTCAGAGCCTCCAGGCCCCCAGGAAGGGGTGTGACCACCCTGCCCTCCCTCCTTTCCTCCCCTCACCTCACCCGCCAGGAAAGCAGGGCTCTCCTGCCCCCTGGTGGCTTCCGTGTGCCAGCAGTTTGGTGAAAGGCCAGGTTTGCCTAAGCCAGTGACCCAGGGAGACGGTGCACCTGCCCATTTTGTGGTCCTGGGATGTCCACGAGGCTAGAGTCCTGAGTTCATGCCTCAGCTGGCCACAGACTCCCTGGGAAACGGACACATGTCCTGGAGATGGGGGTCCACTCAGATGGCTCTGGTCCCTCCCTCTGCCAGAGCAGTGCCATGCACCTTCCTGCCCAGGAGAGCCCACAGCATGCAGAACACACTTTCGCGCCCTCAGAGACCTGTACACCTGCCCGCTCACACCAAGCCTCCAGGACTTGACCTCCGATCTGTGTTCGGGGAGGTGGTTGGGGCAACCAGACCACAGGAGTCTGTGCCTCTGAGAGCCAGCACAGAGCATGGCACCCAGTGTAGTGCATGAATAGATGGGCGGATGGTCTGGATAGAGAGGTGCCAGTGGATGAGTGGTTGGAGATGGATGAGTGGATAAGGTGGGTGGACGAAGGGAGAGTGGATGGATGGATGGATGGAGGGAGGGAGGGAGGGAGGGAGGGATGGAGGGATGGATGAATGGAT
>PITB01029012.1:0-18453 GCA_004024585.1 Paradoxurus hermaphroditus
GTCATTCATCGCTGGGGGAAAAGTAAAACCGTGCATGCAGCTATGTTGAAAGACAATTTAGTGGTTATTTACAAAACGAAACGAACACTTAACATACAACCCAGGAACAGCACGCCTTGGTATTTACCCAAAGGAGTTGAAAACTTGTGTCTTTACAAACCTTGCACACGGATGTTTATAGCAGCTTTATTCATCATTGTCAAAACTGGGAAACAACTGAGATGCCCTTCAATGGATGAATGGATAAACAAACAGTGGTCCTTCCAGACAGTGGAACGTTATTCAGCGCTACGAAGAAATGAGCTATCGAGCCATGAAAAAAAAAACACAGATGAACCTTAAATGCATATTACCGAGTGAAAGAAACCAGTCCGAGAAGGCTCTATAGCGTAGGATTCTAACTCCATGACGGTCTGGAAAAGGCAAAGATCACGAAGACAACAGAAAGATCGGGGACAGTGGAGGGTTAGGGGGAAGGAAGGAAGGAATGGGGGAGCACAGAGGATTTTTAGGGTATTCTATACATGATCTCGGCCTCGTGGGATCAAGGCCTGTGTCGGGCTCTGCAGCGGACCTACTTGGCAGGATACTATCATGATGGAAACATGTCATTATACATTTGTCTAAGCCCATAGGCTGTACGACGCTGCAAGTGGACCTTAAAGTAAACCATGGCCTTTGGGGGATTATGTGTCAGTGAGGTCCATCCTTGGTAAAAAAAACAAAACAAAAGAAAACAAAACAAAAACAAAAAGCGCCATTCTGGCGAGTGCTATTGACAATGGAGGAGGCTGTACGTGTCGGGGGAGGGTAGGAAGTGTAAGAGAAACCCCTATATCTTCCTCTCAATTATGTTATAAACCTAACACTGCTTTAAAATATTAAGACTTTCAGGGGCGCCCGGGTGGCTCAGTCAGTTAAGCATCCGACGTTAGCTCAGATTATGATCTCGTGGTTCGTGGGTTCGAGCCCCACGTCAGGCTCTGTGCTGACAGCTCAGAGCCTGGAGCCTGCTTCGGATTCTGTGTCTCCCTCTCTCTCTCTGCCCCTCCCCTGCTTGTGCTCTGTCTCTGTCTCAAAAAATAAACATTTCAAAATATTTTTTTAAATATTAAGTCCTTAATCAAAAAAATCATCCATGAGGCTGCACGTATCGCGGTTTGTTCGTTGTTGTTGCCAAGTAGTAAGTATTCCATTGCACAAATATCCCGCTGTTTATCCCATCTCCCGCCGATGTACATTTTGGCTGTTTCCAGCGTGGGGCTGTCCTGAATAAGGCTGCGACGCACATTCTCGTGTGAGTCGCTTTACACGCGCGCGTTTTCATTTCTCCTGGGTGAACGCCGAAGAGGACGTGCTGAGTCATGGGGCAGGTACACGACTAAGCTTATAATAAACCGTCCCTCGAAAGGGTCGTGCCATCTTGCCTTCCCATCGGCGACACCGGCAAGTCTCCTTTCCTCCACTTCGCCACCCTTCGGCGGTGGTGATCTCTTGTATCCCCGCCGTTCTATCCACTGCGGCTGCGATTCGCATTTCCTGGGCGGCAGAAGACGTTAAGAACCTCTGATATATTTATTGATCGTTCTTAGATTTTTTTTTTTCCCCCCGAGGGGCCTGATGGAGACTTTTGTTCATCTTTAAAACTGGGCTATTGTCTCCTTAGTGTTCATTTGTAGGAGTTTTCTCCATGTTCTGGGTACAAAACTTTTTGTCAGATATATGTGCCGGCAATATTTTTTCCAGTCCATGCCTTGTCTTAATGATGTCTTTCGGGGTGCCTGGGGGGCTCAGTGGTTGAGTGTCCAACTTCAGCTCAGGTCATGACCTCACAGTTTGTGAGTTCGAGACCCACATCGGGCTCTGTGCTGACAGCTCGGAGGCAGGAGCCCGCTTCCGATTCTGTGTCTCCCTCTCTCTCTCTCCCTCTCCCCCACTTGTGCTCTGTCTCTCTCTGTCTCCCCAAAATAAAGAAACATTAAAAAAAGTTTTTTAAATGATATCTTTTGAGGAGCAAGTTCTTAACACCGTCTTGTAAAGAGCAGACACTTAATTTGGATGAACTCCGATTTATCCAATTGTTAATTTCGTGGTTAGTGCTCTCTGTGTCCCGACGAGAAAATCTTTGTCAAGATGGTAAGATTTCCACCGACATGAACTATTAGAACAGAGGCTGGCAAACTAGCTCTCAAGACAGATCCGGCCAGCCACCTGTGTTTGTTTGGCTTATGGGCTAAGAATGGTTTTACGTTTTTAAATGGCTGGTGGAAAAAAATCAGAGCAGAGTAATATGTTACATGTGAAAAATATATGAAATTCCAATTCCAATATCCTTGATAACGTTTTCTCGGAACACGGCCGCATCTGTTCATGTGCGTGGCCGCTCTCACAACTCAGGCTGCTTCCGAGACTGGATGGTCGGCAAAGCCTAAAATATTTACTTCCTGGCTCTTTACAGAGGAAGTTTGCCAGACTCTGTTCTAGAAGCTTCTATAGCTCTGGGTTTTGTGTTTGGAGTGAGGAAGAGGCTAAGCATCATTCAAACAGATTTCTTTAAATGGTCGTTTGAGGGGCACCTGGGTGGCTCAGTTGGTTGAGTGGCCAACTCTTGATTTTGGTTCAGGTCATGATCCCAGGGTCGTGGGATACAGTCTCAGCATGGAACTTGCTTAAGATTCTCTCTCTCTCCCTCTGCCCCTCTCCCCTGCTTGCTCGCTCTCTCTCAAATAATAAACAAATAAATAAATAAGTGATTATTTGAATCATGTGCACGATTGGGAGACACAAAGACCCTGCCTGTGTTTCTGGAGTGTGGCAAAGAGCCTCCCTCGTCCCGGCTGGAAAGGGAGGTGCCTCTGGCTGAGAGCTGGGGGAGGGGTCTCATCCTGGCCTTCTCTGGGCGGCAGGAGCTGATTTAGAGCTGGCACGCTTTTGGATTTTTGTGGATTTCCCGGGATTCCACAGAGCACGTCGAGTCTGGGTTTTTATATTAAAATCGCAGACCTCTACGCCCAATGGCCCGGTGTTCCTCCCCACAGGCCAACACTCCTCCCCGGAGAGGGGGCACGGCCGGCACTCCTGTCACTCCTGTCAGGGAGGACGGCCCCGTGGCTGCGGCCCCTGACTCACGGCCCTCTGTCACCTGGACGCCCCTCGCCGCCCGCGACTACGCGGAGGGAAGCGGAAGCCTCGCAAAAACACGTGATTGGCGTGCGTCTGTTTACGTGCGTCTGTTTCGGCTCGGAGAACGGAGTTCAGAAAGTCATCCCTCCTCGCGAGCAAGCGGAAATCGTTGCCGATCTCTTCCAAGTTGGGAGGCTCTGAGTGCTTGCTCCACAGAGCGGCCCCAGAGGACCGAACCTCAGCCTTTGCGGGTGGGGGTTCAAAGTTTTTTGTGCTTTTTAAAATAGTTTTAAATCTTTCTTTGATTTTGAGAGAGTGAGAGAGAGAGAGCAAGTGAAAGAGGAACAGAGAGGGAGACACAGAATCCGAAGCGGGCTCCAGGCCCCGAGCTGTCAGCACAGAGCCCAACACGGGGCTCGAACCCACAGACTGTGAGATCATGACCTGAGCCGAAGTCGGACGCTTAACCGACGGAGCCACCAGGGGCCCCATCGATGGGTTTATTAACTGACTTGACTGGCGGTGCCCCTCCTGCGTTCTGGGCTCTCTCTGTCTCTTGCTTTGCGAGGCCAGGCCCAGCGGAGACTCTGCCTCTGTGCATCCTCCAGAATTTCAGTAGAAACATCGCACACACACGTGTGTGCACACGCACCTCAGGGCGGCGTCCAGGCCGCCTCCCCCCTCTGCTGAGATTGCACTCAGTCATTATAATGACATCACCTCCATGCCGCACGGTTCATGTACTGTCACAGACGGCTTCCCAAACCATTCTCTCATCTCCTTCCTTCGACGAGCGGGGAAACGGAGGCCCGCGACGCCTGTGACATTTCCCGACGTGGACAACCGCCCAGGCTCACTCCAGACACATTCCTCAGCAGGGCCAGAGTGTGCCAGCCTCCGCCACCTGTGCTCACGCAGCCTGCGGTCCCGGAGGCTCTGCCCTCAGCCGCCGTCACGCCCTAGCGAAAGTGATCCCCGATACGTCTACATCCCCACGTTTCAGATGGGGAAAGTGAGGCACGCAAAGGCTCAGCAAACAGCACAGGGTCACAGAGCCAGCGAGGCACCCAGCTGGAGTCCGAACCCCAGGCGAGCGAGGAGCAAAGACCACACCGGGGTCTGTCACATCCTGCACGACAGTTGGTCCCAACTAGTCGCGATCTGTCCTTCTGGAGCCCAGGAAACGGATAACAGGCGCGCGGCAGGCGTCGGAGTCCGGGCCCGGAGGAAGCCCGGGAGCGAGGGACACGCGGTGCCCGTCAGCTCGACTGCATTTTCGGAGAAAAACTAAAGAGCAGCTGTTTGCCGGATGTTCTGAAATCAAAACTACATTAAAGGTCACCGCGCCTAAAAGTGTGGCCCACAGCGCGGCTGGCCGTTTGTGAGAGGGGCGCGGCGGGGCGAGACGGATGGGCAACCGCAGCGCCTTTCTCTCGCTCGACAAGTACGAGCGTTCACACGCAAGACTGAAATCTGCATGCGAAGCGGAATAGACCGGAAAAAAAAAATTCCCCGGACTTGCCCCTGACTTAGAACACATCCTCCAAGGATTTGTCTGTAAGGCCAAGTAAAATTACAAGGTGGGTGTTTTCAGCAAAGTCACAAAATTATAGCGGTATAAAGGACACTCGAAAGGGCAGCGATTGTCATGGCAAATTAACATTCGTTAACACCGGAGGGAAGGAATACAGCCCAGCGGGGAAGCTTCCCAGGCAGGTCCGCGGTGGGGAACGGTTTCTCCACCCGACCCAGATCCCACTACGATGAGAAGGGAGGCTTCCCGTGATCCCGGGGACAGCGGGTGCTGGAATGGGCACCCGACACCTTGCCCGTGACCCTGGCGGGCTGGAGACGTCTCTGAGACTCTGAAAATCGTCAGTCCTTCGTGGACTGAACGTCATTCAGCAAGCGTTTAAGCACCTCCAGTATGCCAGACTCGCGGCTTGGTGGACATGAGGGTGAAGGGACAGACGTGGCCCCCTACCCACACAGAGCTTACCTCTGGTGGGGAGATGAGCTCAAGGAGTAGAAGTGTCTGAGCACAGAGAAGGAGCGTGGAACCAGTCAGAAACACAGCTACTGCAAGGAGCAAAATCCTAGCTAGAGAGCCTTAGACCAAAATGAACTCTTTTTTCCCACCTAGCAAGAAGGTCCAGGGAGGTGGCTGTGGATGGTGGCTCAGTCGCTCAATAATGTCAACCTCGCATCTTGGCAAATCTTGTGGAACTTTCCCTCAGGCTCCCAAGATGACTGCTGTAGCTCCAGCCATCGTGCTCTCCTTCCAGGCAGAAGAGGAAAGAAATGGGAGCACGAGCCATGCTGTTTGCTCTTCACAGGAAAGGAAACGCTCTCTCAGAACCCTCGACTGTGTCCCATGGCCCCCCAGCTGCAAGGTTGGCTAGAAGAGCCGGTACTGAGGTGGGCACACAGCCACTCCAAACAAGACCAGAATTCTTTTAGCAAGGAAGAGGAGATGGGGGATGGTTATTTGGTAGCCAACTGTTCCAGCTGTTTATTGTTGTGTTAACAAACCACCATCTCTAGTCACAGATCGAAAGGACCTACATAGCACAAGCCTCATTTTGCATGCTCAGGGACTCCGTGGGGCAGAACTTTGGACACGGCACGGCAGGGATGGCCCATCTCTGCTCCCTGATGCCCGGCACCTCAACTGGGAAGATGACAGAGATGAACCGGATGGCTGGGGGCCCGAATCGTCTCGAGGCTTCTTTCATCACGTCTGGTCCTGAGCTGGAGCGTCTTGATGGTGGGACTCTCCATGCGGCTTGGGCTTCCCGACAACATGGCACCTGGGTTCCCGGAGGGACCATCGGGGATGAGCATCCAAAGAGTGAGCCACCTGCACAGCCTCATCTGACATAGCCTTGGCGTCACATGGCATCCCTTCCACCGTGCTCTGTTGGTGACGAGCCAGTCACTAAGGCCTGCCCGAATCTGGGGTGGGGGGAAGGGAAGGAGCTAGCCCCCTGGTCTTGATGGAGGTGGGGGAGGGGCGGCAAGGTCGCAGAGCCCCAGATGGAGGACAGCTGTCAGATGAGGTCATCTTTGGACAGTGGAATGCAGCAGTGTCTGCCTCGGGTACCTGCCCGGGACGCGAGGGTCGGGAGAGCCTTGAGAGAGGAAGCTTCGTCTACACGGAAAAGCCCAGGAGAAGTGGCGGTCAGCGGGTGAAGGAGGGCTGTGTGGAGGGCAGCGGGGGACAGAGTGTTCCAGGCGGAGGGGGGTGCGTGCAGTGCAGCAGAGGACAGGGCCCCTGGAGGAATGAAGGCGTCTGGCACAGCCGGATGGGACGGCCCAGTGGAAGGGGCGGGAAAACACGAGAAGCGACGTGGACAGAGCCAGAGCACATGGCACCCGTGGGCCGGGGAAGGGGCGTGAGCTTGGCCCTCAGGGCAGCGGGAGGTCGCGTGGGGTTTTCCACAGGAAGTTAAGGGACAGCTGTGCATGTTGGGAAGTTCACAGGCTGCAGGGGAGGAAACGGATGGGGCCACGCGAAGCCAGGTAGATAAGGAGGAAGCTGTGGCAGGAATTTACGTTTGCACTCGGCAGGGGTGGGGGGCGGGAGGCGAGATGGAGAGAAACAGACGTAGATCGGGATGTGTTATGGAGGCAAGCTGGCAGGACTTGGAATTCACTGGCGGTTGCAGAGGTGAGGGACGGGGAGGAGGGAATTCGGAGCGGTGAGCTTGAGCCCTCGCAGGTGCTGGCCCCGGGACTGCTTCTTAATAAATGACCCCTGTTGTGGAACTTTGTAAAGTCTCTCAAATGCAAACCCAAGCAAAGGGGCTTGGAACTCTGCCCTCTGGCTGGAGATGAGGGAGTCTCCTGGGACTGGCCTGGAAAACTGTCCACGGTTCCCCCGATGCCCTCCCTCCCACACCTCCACAGAGCAACAGAATGAGACCTCTGAGCTTCCCAACTCTGTGCTGCTGCCCACCTGCTCGCCTTCCCCTCCTGCGTGCCCCCTGGCCACCTCCTCGCCACTTTTCAGAGCTCAGGTGTGAAGTCACCTCCCCCAGACATGGGGCACCCGCCTTGTCTCACTGCGCACACCGGTATCTATGGTCCAGCCCCTCTGCACCGTGCGCTCTCGGTAGCGGGCTTCTGGCCTCTCATTCCTGCCACATGGCTGAGCCCTGGACAGTGCAAAGTCCAATCAACACAGTCGGTCACAGGAGCCGGGAAGGCACAGGGGACCAGAGGAGACATGTAGGGAGGAGGGCTGGACACCTAATGCGTCTAAGCCACATGGCTTCTTCCGCAGGAGACCATCAGCTACACGTGGTTCCTCGTTAACTTTCGGTTTCAAAAAGTCCAGAACGGCAAGTCCCTCAGATGTTACTAGACAGTGATCTGTTTCTGGCCGAAACTCTGACCGGGGCTTGATGTGAAAGTCAAGAGCGCACAGACTTCCCGTGTCTAGTCACAGATCAAAAAGCATCCGGAAAGGTAAAAGTTAAAATTCGGGATTGGAAAGTGACCATGCATGGTTGGTGGTCACAGAACTGAACCTCTCAGTTCGATCATCTTAAAACAACCAAAACAAACCCCTAAGCGAGGAAAAAGAGAGGCATGGCTTTCTCCAGCTGACTCTTCCAACAAGACGAAGACGTCATGTGGGAACATGGTCTTCGGAGTCATGCTTGTCGGCCATGATTTTCTGTTTTAAGCCTCAATTTCCTTTTTGGAAAATAGGAGCCGCATTGTTTTAGGATTCAATGAAGTATATGCCCAGTGGCTGACATTACAGGGGTACCCAAATGTCACACCGCCTCTTCGGTGCACTTAGTCAAAACTTGGAACACGTATGCACCGAACGTTGGAGCACCTAAATATATAAAGCAAATACTAACAGACCTGAAGGAAGACATACTCGACAATACAATAACAGTTAGGGGATGTCAGTATTACACGTTCAATAACCAATAGATCATCCAGACAGAAAATCAATAAGGAAACGTCAGACTTCAATGACACGTGTGCCCAGATGAACCTAACAGACATGGATATAACATTCCATCCCACTAGGCAGAATCACAATTTTCTCCAGGGCACGTGAAGCATCCTCCAGGAGAGATCACACGTCTGGCCACAAAACAAGTCTTAACAACACACTGAAGAAGACTGAAGTCATATCAAGAGTCTTTTCCCACCGCCATGGTACGAAACTAGCAGTCAATTACAAGAAGAAAACTGGAAACGTCACCAATATGTGGAAATCAAATGACACGCTCCTGAACAGCCAATGAGTCCAAGAGAAACCAAAGGAGAAACTTAAAAATGGATATACAACGTACCAAAATGGATGGGATGTGAGGCGCCTGGGTGGCTCAGTTGGTTAAGCATCCAACTTCAACTCATGTCATGATCTCGTGGTTTGTGAGTTCAAGTCCTGCGTCGGGCTCTGTGCTGACAGTCCGGAGCCTGGAGCCTGCTTCGGATTCTGTATGTCTCTCTCTCTCTCTCTCTCTCTCTCTCTCTCTCTCTCTCTTTCTCCCTGCCCTTCCCCTGCTTGCGATCTGTCTTTCTCTCTCTCTCTCTTTCAAAAAACAAATACACATTTAAAAAAATGTATGGGGGATGCAGCAAAAGCAGTTCTAAGAGGGATGTTCATAGTGATAAACACCTCTGTTCAGAAAAATAAATTTTTGAACAGAGTCAGCTGCCCTTCACGTGTTGTTCTTTATTCCCAAATGGCTTAGAGCGACTCCAGTGACAACTTCATTTTTCCATCGAAACCCCTGCTGTGGGACTTGAGGGCATCAATAAATGCGACCCATGAGCAAAACTCCCCTGCTCGCCCATCCCAGCACCCCCGGGGGGGAGGGGCCTCAGTAGCGACCGCTCGGTGGGGGCTGATGCTCCACAAACACCCCCTGCTTTTTCAGCTCCCCCTGTATTGGGAGGGACGGGAGGAACCTGAGAGGCAGGACTATGCACTCAGGGCGGAAGTCGGGGCTTCGATTCCTGAGTTTTCACGTAAGGCCGTCAATGCAGTTTTCTCTCATTAAAGTCCGCTCTTCGTGGGACACCATCCGAGCTGCATTAAACTTTAAGACCGAGTTCAATTTGTATTTCTTCAGGCCCCGTGGAAGCTCGGAAGATTATTTTTCCCCAATTAAAACAATAATAAACCTGATTTGGAAAAAATAAAATAAAACAAGCTGGAAGAGGCCTGAACAGATCCGTTTGTCACTTTACCGTTCCAAATAGAATTAGTCCAAACGCATAAGTGGCTTCTGTGAGCCTTCCTCCCCGTGAGTTCCCTCGGTGCGGAGTCTCCGCGCACAATGTTATTAGGTAAAATTTAACCTCTCTTAATTTATTAGATTATGTCTCTATACTGCTGCACTTATTTTAACAAAGAGGTTTTTAAACAAATAGAAGTAAATGCAGATTTAATTTATTTCACCGGGCGAAGAATTCTCAAGAAAATCAATTTTCATTTGTACAGGTATTCTGGTCGCCTGGCACCCCCCCCCCCGCCCCGTTCCCCATTATTACAGTCCTGCTCCTTCCGGGCGGGTGTTTACGTGACGGATAGCTTCATTTCTCTGCCATGATTCTATTACTAACAGAAAAATATATTTAAGGCGTATTAAAGGTCTAACTTAAGTCAGCAAAGCTCGCGTTCAGCCTTTCGCCGACACGGGCAAGCGGGACCCTTTGGGAAGAGCGCCACGTCGCCTGAGGTGATGGGTGACGCGTCAGCTCTTCCGAGGCCCCTCACGTTTTGTTACGTTAGGGAAGATCTTCGATGGTATCTAAATGCAGGAACGGGTCTCAGCCCGGCCGGAGAGGGTCTGATGATGGATTTTCTGTTAATTCTCAGAGTCAGGGCATGTGTCGGGGGGGTGCCCACTGCCAGGTTGTAAGTGCCCAGGTCTTAATGCTACAATTCAGGCCATATTTCCCAGCCTCGCGGCTCATTGACACACATAAATTAGAGCGTCCTTTCTGTCCTCTGCCTCAACCCCTTCTGATGGTTTTCCATCGTCCTCTCCAGCCTCCTTCCCGTTCCTCCCTATCATGCGTGCTCGAGTCGGCTTCATCCGGCTCAAGAGAGCCAACACACACATCTCTTCCCATCTCCGGGTTAAGGGTTCGCCCTGGGAGTACAAAATCAGCCACGTTGAGAGTGTTTGCACCGTGGAAACTGGCAAACACTACAGATCGGGGCATTGGGGTGTTTTATTTGTTCTGGGGTTTTTGGTTGTTTTTTTTTTTTTTTTTTTAGAGCCAGCTCAAGATCTTCACCCCCGCTGTCCTTCCTCCCGGCCTCCCCGTCGCTCTCAGTGTTCCGGCCACACCAACCTCGGACACGCGGAGCTCTTTCCTGCGGGGCCTTCGCTTTGCCGGATCCCCTCACACGAAGCGCCCTGACCCCTCGTGGCTCAGGCTCTCACTTCCCTACTTAGATCCCCTCGCTTCTCCCGCATCGGTACACAGGCCTCCAGACGCCAGCTGCCGGGACGGATTCACCCCAACGACCTGCCGTGGCTGCCACTCGTTGCCAGCACGGAAGGCCTGAGTGCCGGGAGCTAAGACCATCCTCGACCATCCCCTCAACGAGGACGGGTGGGGTCACGGATGAACAGCCCGAGTCCCCGACTCTGGGTGGAGGGGAGATCTGCATGCAAAACGCATTTTATTGGCTTGCCTTTCCTGTCTCGCTTCCCTGGGGCCACCTCCCAAAGTAAACCTCTGTCCCTTGCTCTGCTTCCGGGGGAATCCAGGCTAAGAGAGCCCCAACGTTCCCTTGGTTGTGGCTCTTCCTGCTCCTAATGGCCTCCCCTCGCCTGTCTGTTCTGAGAGCCCTGCCTGGTAACGAGCCCGACCAAAGTCTTCCCCGCCCTCCCCCAGTCCCGGAGACATGCCAGAGCCTGGTTTTGAACTCCGAGCTCTCCGGCTCTGAGACCGAGGACCCCTACAGCAGCACCAGCTGGGACGCTGTCCGCAGGCAGGTTCTGATTCGGCAGCTCTCCAGCGAGGGCTGGGAATCCAGAAGCGAGATCTTATTTTTCACCAGTTCCCACAAGAGATTTTTATTCACACTGAATAGTCCCAGAAGAGAGCTCTCAAGAGGTGGCTTAATAGTGGAATGTACCATCTTCGAAATAGGACTTGATCATGTAATTTACTCCATGCTCGTTCACTCGACAGATCCTTGTCGAGCTCAGGAGAGGATGCCTAAGAAGACAGGCTTGGTCCTTACTCCTACACTCGTTATTTTTGCACTTGGAAAATGAACAGGTTCTGGTTTTTTTTAATGTTTATTTATTTTTGAGAGAGAGAGAGAGAAACAGAGTGTGAGCCGGGGAGGGGCAGAGAGAGGGAGACACAGAATCCGAAGCAGGCTCCAGGCGCTGAGCTGTCAGCACAGAGCCCGACTCGGGGCTTGAACCCACGAACCGTGAGATATAACCTGAGCCGAAGTCGGTGCTTAACCGACTGAGCCCCCAGGCGCCCCCTCTGATTCTGTTTTGAAACCAAAAAGAAACATCTGTTGATTGAGTGGAGGACTGGTAGCTTTCCGGGGCAGCCCGTGGAGGTTGCCTGGATCTGATGCCCTCTCTGCGGCGTGCCCTACCTGAGGCGGGCTCTGATATCACCTGTAACTCAGCGTCACGTAGGCAGCGTGTTCCAGACACTCCTACCAGCTCCGCCGCGCCCCCTTCTCAGAACTGGGCTGTCACCCTGCTGACGACTGACAGCCGTCCAGTGCAAAGCGTGTCCTCTGGAAGGCCGGTCCCTCAGGATGTAAATAAACATCACAGAAAGTGGTTACATAAGCCAGGGAATTGGGTAACCCTGAGGAGCAGGGAGCACAGCACAATACGGCCCCGACCTGGAGAGTCACAAAGTACATCCACATAGCAAAGGTTCTGAGAAGTCCTGCAACAGAAACAGCAAAAAGCCTAAACAAACACCGTGCCTCTTTTTCTGCGGCTTTTCTAGTATCGTTTTGTGACTCTCAAAAAAGTAAGCTTATTATCTATCCAGGCCCAAACTGACCTCTGTCTTTCAATCCATAAATATTTATTTTACACCTACCTACCTTGTGCTCTGCTCCATGACAGGTCCTGAGATGCTGCCGGTGAATGAAAGGGATACAGCCTCTGCCCTCAGAGGTCTTGCATCTGTCAGGAAGACAGGCATCAGAGGTACCCTTACGGTCTGTGCATTCAATTACAGCTGCGAGCCAGGCTCTGACGGAAAATTCCGGAGTCACGAGCACGGCTGACAGAAACTGACCGGCCGCAGGCTGCTCCGTGGGCCCGGACCGGCACTGGCTTGGAGAAACACTGGCCCAGGGCCCTGCTCTCAACCTTTGCATGACCGAAGGACTGAGAGCCCACGCACTTCACCCTCCGCCATTTCCAAATCCTTCTAGAAGAATGTTATGGGTTACAAAAAAAAAAAAAAAAAGCAAGTTCAGAGGTATATCACTCTAGAAGGAAATCATCTCACGTCAGAAACGAAGAAAGCATTTTCAAATGATAGTTGCCACAAAGTCGGCCGGAAGGCATTTGCAGATGATAAAGTCCGAAGGTCCTTCTGGCTGGAACTCAGGCCCGAGAATCCAAGGCTTAAACGACCCAAGAGCTTTGCAAAGTTCCCGCTGTTAAATGGACACAATGAAATTCCTCCTACGTCCTTGCTAAGTTCTTGAGGCAAAAGGAAGCGCGCCGATGTTCCCAGCAACCGAGACCCCTAGGGAACGGGCCTGCCGTCTCCCCAGTCCCCTCCACCCTTTTGGGGGGCTCAGGAGTGTTTCCAGGTCCGCCCACCCCGGGGTGCACCCTGGAACCATCGGGAGCAGAGAGGAGGCTTCAGGCTGGAGAACTGAAAATGGGAGAAACCGCTTCTGGCGGTTTCCAAGACCGTCTTGGATTCGGGAAACCGAAGACTGACTTTGTCGCTTTCGGATGCATAATGACCGCCTGTTCCGTGGTGAGAAGCGTCTCAACCCGGTAGAGGGCAAACCACTTTTTTCTTTTGTAAACCTTTAACGGTTTGGCTAGACACACTTAAAGACTCTTTTCCAAGCGGTGTCTCTTTGTGGGAGGAGCGGAAGGGCCAGATCTTTCGAGAGATTGGCATCTCGCGGTGGAACGCGGGTGACTTTGAATTCCTGAGGTTTGTCCTCTGACGCAGTGACCTGCTGGCCTCGCCAGGTCCTTCAGGGACACGCACGTTCTGGGCTCTGTGTGGCCACCCGGGACCCCAGAGTGAGGTGACGCTCAGTCTCAACCAGGCTCTGGTTACCCCATTGCGTCGAGACCCCGCGGAGATGGAAAGGGGTTAAAAATCTCTTCCTGCCACTTTTGCTCCTGGCCGAATGCAACGCCCAGAGCAAGGGTAGGCTCTGCGTCTGGGTCACACTGTGCCCTCTGCTTGGAGGTGATGGGCGGACCTGCCTGGGGTGTCCGGGTCTCAGGCCCCAGGCTGCGGTCGCTGCCCTGAGCCTGCAGTCTGGCCTCTGCAGGGACCGTTCTGGCCTTTCTGATCTGGTGACCCCAGCGGGCACCCTGACCCCGGTTCCTAACTTCTGTCTTCCCGACGATACTTCCTCACCCACTTTCTCGGGTGCGATCCTACAAGAGCTTGCCGGGCACGGCTCCTAACAGACGGTGCCCAAGCCGCCTTGAGCGACCCCAACACGGTCCTCTGACCGCACTCTGTTGGGGGCAGATGGGGGACCCGAGACTCCCAATCCACAAAGGCCTGCACGCTGCCCGCTCTACAAACCTTATAGAATGGAACGCCGTGAACTTTGGCAACACCTTGCTCGGTGGCTTCAGACCAATGTCACGGATCCATCAATATTCTTTATTCCCGAAGGGAGGAGGGACCAGGCGAGCCCTACAAACTTTAGACATGAAGGTTCGAGGAGGTGTGCAGAGCCACCGGGGAGGCCGAGAAGTCCGGATATCTTGACACAAAGCACCCAAAAGATCCCGGATCCTTATCTGGGAAGGTAGCCGTACACCTGCCTAGCGTTCAGGACTCTGGATTTATTGTTATTTTTATTGAGGTGAAATTCACGGGACATACGATGACCCATTTTATTCTTTTATTTTTGTTAAGTGTATTTATTTTGCGAGAGAGAGAGAGAGAGAGCGAGCAGGGGAGGGGCAGAGAGAGAGGGAGAGAGAGAATCCCAAGCAGGCTCTATGCCGTCAGCACGGGGCCCCATGCACACGGGGCTGGAACCCACAAACGGTGAGATCACGACCTGAGCCGAAACCAAGCGCCGGGCATTTAGCTGACTGGGCCCCCCAGGCGCCCCAATGAATCATTTTAAAGTGTAGGATTCGGTGGCATTCTGCGCCTTCACCCGGCTGTGCAGCCCACGACCTCTGTGTCCTGTCCGTGGACCTCTGCCGTTTGGAATCTGGGTTCTGCGCCTGGACCATTGCCCCGGCACCTGCGCCTGCGCCTGCACCTGCAGCCGGCCCTCTCCCTGCTCCCCGCGCACACGGGCGCCCCCTGCAGGCTCATCCCCGCTATTGCGCCTTACCCCTTTTCCTTAAACCTACGGGCCTCCTCTCTGCATCGTGCCCGGCCATTCCTAACCCGACAGCCAGAGACATCCCTCAATTTGGGGGAAAGCCCAACGGAAGATTTCTCTCTGGATTCTGGGTCTGCTGGCCTGCTCCCCCCGGGGCCCATTTGTCTAGTCCAGGGCGGACTCTTTCATCTCCCTGTTTCAACGGAGCAAGTTGGTGTTGGGCTTTCAGCCTCTGCGGGCTCCAGGGAGGAGCAGAAGCCCTTCCTCTTGGCGCTGCCACCTTTCCCTCCCCGGGCATCGACTGAGCCGCACAGATTTCCCCGCCTCCTCTCTGGAGAGCCCCCGGGTCTGCGCGGCGGTCTCTGCGGGCTCCGACGAGGCGAGGCTTCCTCCTCGCTGTGCCTTTCGAAGCCGTCTGCCCGGCGGTCCCGTAACTTCCTGACATTAAACAAACAGGAAACCAACGTTTCCTTAATTGGGGCTCATAATCGAGAACCCGTCACGGGGTCGCTTAGAAATTAATTCAGCCTGATTGTTCTCTAGGCCTTTACAGAGGAGCCGGCGTCTCCTCCCGACCCCGGCCTGTCCCATTTCCACCCCGTATTAGCTCCCTAACAAGGCCGCTCCACCAGCTCCTCGTTCACGAGTTAGAAAGCCGCTCGACGGCTCCAGCGGCCCCGTCCAGACCCTCTCCCCCGTGACGGCCCCGCAGCCTGGCTCCGTCAGCTGAGATTGGTTCCAAATGTAACTTCAGGTTCCAGTATTCCCCCTTTCCCCTGCGTGCTGTCACGAGGCTACAATTTTTTTTTTTTTAAGAGCTTCACCTGGTTACCCATCTCACGGACACTGGAACAGAGCAGGGAGCTGTACGGTGCATGAAGCTTTCAGAACGGGGCCTTGGAGACTCCGTCGACACCCACCTCCGGACACCGAAATTATGCATCTGTGTGCAGTTCGTCTGGGGCAGGATGTGTGAGTGAGTCTTCATTGAGAAGGGAGGGTTGCTGGGATCGGCTCTGATGAGAGGAGGGGACCCGGCTGGGAACCCCGGCGACTCGTAGTTGGCATCCTGGGTAGTAAGTGATGTCTCCGTTCACGTGAAGCGGGGCCGGGGAACTAAGCGGACCCGGGGCCCCAGCGCCCTCCGGCCACCCCCCAGTGCGGTGCCCGCCAGTGCCCGGGGCTGGCCCTTACTAAGGCCCCAGTCTTGTCCTCTGTGCCTCGCGGGGTGATCACAGACCTCCCTTCCGGGGTTCCTGGGGGGACTCGAGGGTAGGAGAAGCAGCAGGTCCCGTGCCTGCCCAGAGCGGCCCCAGCAAACGCACGCCCTGCCACCCGCCCAGCCCTTCCCCCTGCAGGCGTGCTCCCCCTCGGCTCCGTGCCCGAGGCCTTTGGGTGTCCGAAGGCCGCGATGTAAATCAGAGCGCGGTTATAATGAAACACCTCCACCTGACAGCTCGGCTGCTCATCTCGACGCAGTTACGTCCGGTTCTCACCTGGGGGAAATCACAGGGCGTTATCGGAGAAATCATTGCGGCGTCAAAATCCCGCGCTACGCCCCACTGGCGCGCGCTCTTTGTCGAAGCAGGAAACGTTCGTTGGGACGGGGATGCGTCGATCGTCAGCACAAGCCAAGCAGAGAAGTAAAAAGCGTGTAAGTGCTAAACAAATCGATTTTCATAAAATTATCATTACGCCGTGTCGTAACATTTCTTCCTCATGTTAATCTTTATAACATTGTAAAGATTGAATCACACCTTTGCGATTATTTTAATCTTTTTTAACCTTATTCTGTTCCAAAGAGTTGGTCGTGGGTTGGATTAGTTTTTTGGTGAGATTTTTTTCTCTTTTGTTTTGTGGGTTTGTTTTGTTTTGTTTTTTGCCTTTATCTTCAGAATGCTTGGTAGCATTCCGAATTCTTCCAACAGGGAGATACTGTACCTTTAATAATGGTCACACACGGGGCGCCTGCGTGGCTCAGTCCGTTAAGCATCTGACTTCAGCTCAGGTCATGATCTCACGGTTCGTGAGTTCAAGCCCCGTGTCGGGCTCTGTGCTGACAGCTCAGTGCCTGAAGCCTGCTTCGGATTCTGTATCTCCCGCTCTCTGTCCCTCCCCCACTCTCTGTGTGTGTGTCTCTGTCTCTCTCTCAAAAATACAGAAACATAAAAAATTTTTAAAAATAATAACGGTCACACACACACACACACACGAATCTGTCCTGGGCTGTTGGGACTGAAAAGTCTATGTGGACACCCAGCTTGGGAAAGCATCATTCTCTCACTTTTCATTTGCAGCCATGTGCCTCTCTGGTACACCACGTGGAGATCACCGAAGTAGGAGATCAGCAGGTGCCTGTCCTGCCCGTCCCCTCGAGCCCTGTTCTGGTGGGTTCTGAACGGCAGGGTGGCTGTCTACTGAGCTCTGGGTCGACGCAGGAGTCAGGGAGCGGCTGTGTGTGTAGGTGCGGCCGCGGGTAGTGCTCCCCGGCTGGCTTCCTGCAGGCGGCCGGACGTCCCGGGGCGAGTGAACCCCAGAGCCGTGTGCACACCCCGCAGCGGTGCAGGAAGTGAGGCTGGCGGCCACGTCACGGGACTCTCCTCTTCAGCCTGGTGGGGGTGGGGAGCCCGGCCCCTCTTCCTTCTGCAGCAACCGAGTTTTTTAAATAAAGTATTACTTGAGAGAGAGAGAGAGAGAGAGAGAGAGAGACTTACCGATATTTTCAGGTTGGGCTTCTTTTTGAACATCTGAGTGCGTCATTTGAGCTGAGTAACGATGCGGTGTGCACGGCTCACCCGGGCTGTCCCCCACCCTCCTGGGTGTCCCGGGAAGCAGGCTCGGAGACGAGATGAGCACGCAGGAGCTCAGGGGTGGGGGTGGGGGGTGCAGTGATAGACGTGTCACCCGTGCTAGGGGAGGGGGGCCCAGGGTTAGGGAGCGCGTATAACTGAGCTCACATCCGGCCTCGGAGGGCCCCACGGGGGACCCCGGAGATGAGCTCACCCTCTGAGCTGCTCTGGGGTTGACCAGGCACCGGCCCTCCCGGGAAGGGGCGTGACTGGGGCCAGGGCCCTCTCGGCAGACACCCACCCGTGAAGGGGACACAAGCTGAGAGCATGCTGCCAGCAGCCTCGGTGCACGTGGGGGAGCAGGCGACCTGGACGGCACACCGCACAGGCTATCGCCAGAGAGATCGTTCTAAAAGGCAAATCTGACCGCATTACCCCTTCACATCCTTCAGTAGTTTCCCATCAGCCTCCTCAGCTCGGCCCTCACCTGCTTGTGCAGCCTCATCTTGCACTGTCTCCATCTCTCTATCCTTTGACCACGTGCTTGCCTGAAGTCCTCCTGCCACAGGGCCTTTGCATATGCCCTTCCCCTCTGCCCCAATCGCTCTTCCCCCTTTTCGCCTATCTAACTGACCCCATCTCGTCTTTCAGGAGTCAGTTCCTCAAAAAGCCACCCCCCAAGTCGACTCCTCTTACTCCAGGCTGCGAGAGCGGCGTCCACCCTCCCTCGAACACAATTTGCAATTCTGCATTCATTTCTGATCATTAGGGGACTATCGTCTAGCTGCCCACTGGACCGTAAGTGCCACGACGTTGGGGCCAAGTCAGGGTTTCCTTCGCCACTGTTTTCTCAGAGCCTCACACAGGTCTGGCACATAGTAGATACTCAACAAACACATACTGAAAGAATAAAGCAATCTATTTAGAATATCGGTAATACATATTGTCGATGTGTGATAACATTCAGATTATAACGTTAATGAGTTGATGACTATATCCCCCCCT
>PITB01029013.1:0-18444 GCA_004024585.1 Paradoxurus hermaphroditus
AAATTAAAAAAAAAAAACATCACTCATCATCAGGGAAATACAAATCAAAACCACAATGAGATACCACGTCACACCTTAGAATGGCTATTATCAAACAGACAAGGAATAACATGTGTTGGCAAGGATGTACAGAAAAGGGAAAACTTTTACACAGTCAGTGGGAATGTAAATTGGTGCAGCCGCTGTGGAAAACAGTATGGATGTTCCTGAAAACACTAAAGATAGAACTACCATAAGATATAGCAATTTCATTTCTAGGGTATATAGCCAAAGAAAATGAAAAAAAAAAAAAGAAGAAGAATATTGAAGAGATATCTGCACTCATGCTTTTTGGAGCATTATTCTCAATAACCATGACATGGAAATGAGTTAAGTATCCATTAGCAGGTGAATGGATAAAGAAGATGAGACACACACACACACACACACACGAATATTATTCAGTCATGAGAAAGAAGGAAATGCTGCCATTTGTGACAACATAGATTGACCTAGAGGGCATCATCCTATGTGAAATAAGTTAGATAGAGACAAACTACTCTATGATCTTACTTACATGTGAAATCTAAAAAAATGCTGAACTCCTAGAAACAAATAGTATAATGATGGTTACCAGAGGGTAGAGGGTAGAGAAAATGTTGGTCAAAGGCTAAATAAACTTCTGATTATAAAATGGATAAGTTCTGGGGATCTAAAGTACAGCATTGGGATTATAGTTAACAATAATGTATTATAAACTTGAAAGTTGTTAAGAGAGTACACATTAAATTTTCTCTTCTCCAAGAAATAATGGTAGTTATTTCACATAATGGAGGTGTTAGCTAATCATTTCAAAATATTGAAGTGTATCAAATCAACACATTATACAGTTTAAACTTACACAATGTAATATGTCAATTGCATATATGGAAGAAAATAAAATGATAAAGAGGTAAAGAAACCATTTCTCTTTGTAGTCAAGTTCACCTGAAATTTCCTCTTGTTTTTTAAGTGGCTAACAATCCTACCCCCTTTCAAAATTAATAACATTTCATGTCCAATGTTTTAATCCATTTAATTTAAAGGAGTAACTGAAGGAAGAGCTACACATATATCCTCTCTCTATTTTTACGATTACTTACAGTTTGTGTTTAAAGACAAGCAATGTATCTTCAGGTGAGGAAGTTGGGGAACAGATCTAGGTTTTCCTTAGAGAGAGTTTACCAGGCTTCACCTTCAGGATGTTTGAGCACCTTGACTGGTAAATTGGCGGCATTGGAGGTCTAGTCACCATTGGTCCCACCACTGAGTCATGTGGTCCCATTCTTGGTGATGTCGTAGCCTGTATGTTCTTACAGCTTTCTTATCTAAGAATTCGTTTTCTGATATCATTGTATTAAGGCCCTGACCAAACAGTTTACTTTTTATAGCATTCACCACGCCTAGGTACAGAATCAGGGTGTGGTTTCTGTTTAAATTGCAACACAGGGTGAATTCATTTGCAATCAAGGGAAGAAATGACTGAATGAGCACTCTTCCATGAAAATCAGGCCACAGTGAGAGCATAGAGCACTCTCTTGAACTGAAACTACCATATGATCCAGAAATTCTATTTCTGGGTATTTATCCAAAGGAAACAAAACACTAAATCAAAAAGATATATGCACCTTAATGTTCACTGTAGTATTATTTAAAATAGTCAAGCTATGGAGACGACCTAGGTGTCCATTGGTAAATGAATAGAGAAAATGTGACACACACACACTGGATTTTATTCAGCCATAAAAAAGGGAAATACTGCCATTTGTGGCAACATGGATGGACCTTGAGGCTGTTATGCTAAGTGAAATAAAACGAAGAAGTACAAACTCTATATCTTCCTTATGTGTAGGATCTTAAAAAAGACAAAAACCAACAAACTGAACTCACAGATACAGAGAACAAACTGTGGTTACCAGAGTGGGGGGTTTTGGATGGGCAAAAATGGGTGAAGGTGAAAGTGATCAAAGGGCATAAACTTCTAGTTATGAAATAAGTAAGTCCTACAATATAATACACAGCATAGTGACTATAGTTAATAATACTGTACTGTATATTTGAAAGTTACTAAGAGAGAATATCTTAAAAATTCTCACACAAGAAATAAATTTATAATTGTATGTGATGATGGATGTTAATTAGACTTCTTATGGTGATTATTTCACAACATAACTTATATGGAATCATTATGTTGTGCACCTGAAACTAATACAACATTGTATGTCAATTAGGTCTCAATTAAAACAACCAAACAAATGAAAGGGCCTGTGTCCTTAGTCTCAGGACAAGGGGAAGTGGTGTTGGGTCATGCTTTCTATTGTTTATCCCTGAGCACAGAGATGAGCAGAGGTTCAAGAAGAGATGACAGCTTATGGGAGAGATGGTAGACAGAATTCTGGGGGTATGTGTCTAGAAAAAGCACTATCTACTTGTTCCTCCTCCATCAAATATACTCTCTAAGCAGCAAGCAGAGTTATCTGCTCAAAAACATTCCTGGGCTTCACCCTATATAATATACATCATGGGTTAGCAAACTTTTTCTGTAAAGGAGGAAGTAGTGAATATTTTAGAGTTAGCCGATCTTACGATGTCATTTGCAACTACTCAGCTCCATCATGCAGCATGAAAGCAGTTATAGACAGTACCAATGGGCCATAGGTGTGTTCCAATAAAATTTTATTTACAAAAATAGGTGGTGCATCATAGTTTGCTCACACTGGTGTATAGAATAAAGAGAAAACTCTTGAATTTAGAATAAAAGCCACTTGTGGTAAATTCCTCCTACCCGTAGTTCTGGATTCTTTGCTGCCATTCTTCTTCACTACGCAGTCAGCCAGCCATTGCCTTCAAGGTGGTGTCACTGTTCTTTTTGGTTCCTTTACATAATAGTATTTTTTAAATATAATTTATTGTCAAATTGCTTTCCATACAACACCCAGTGCTCATCCCAGCAAGTGCAGTCCTCAATGCCCATCACCCACTTTCCCCTTTCCCCTCGCCACCCCATCAAATCCTCAGTTTATTCTCAGTATTTAAGAGTCTCTTATGGTTTGCCTCCCTCCTTCAATGTGATTTTATTTTTTTCCCCTTCCCCTCCCCCATGGTCTTCTGTTAAGTTTCTCAAGATCCACATATAAATGAAAACATATGGTATCTTTCTCTGCCTGACTTATTTCACTTTGCATAATACCCTCCAGTTCCATCTACATTGCTACAACTGGCCAGAATTTGTTCTTTCTCATTGCCAGGTAGTATTCCATTGTATATATAAACCACATCTTTATCCATTCGTCAGTTGATAATTCTTTCAGTGATTTGGCTATTGTTGAAAGTACTGCTATAAATATTGGGATACATGTGACCCTATGCATCAGCATTTCTGTATCCCATGGGTAAATTCCTAGCAGTGCTTTTGCTGGGTCATAGGGTAGTTCTATTTTAAAGTTTTTGAGTAACCTTCACACCGTTTTCCAGAGAGGCTGCACCAGTTTGTATTCCTACAAAGAGTGTAAGAGGGTTCCCGTTTCTCCACATCCTTGCCAGGATCTATAGTCTCCTGATTTGTTCATTTTAGCCACTCTGCTGATGTGAGGTGGTATCTCAGTGTGGTTTTGATTTGTATTTCCCTCATGATGAGTGACGTTGAGCATCGTTTCATGTGTCTATTGACCACCTGGATGTCTTCTTTGGAAAAGTGTCTATTCATGTTTTCCGCCCATTTCTTTACTGGATTATTTGTTTTTTGGGTGTGGAGTTTGGTGAGTTCCTTATAGATTTTTGGATACTAGTCCTTTATCCAATATGTCATTTGCAACTATCTTTTCCCATTCCTATTAGTTTTGTTGATTGTTTCTCTTGCAGAGCAGAAGTTTTTATCTTGATGATGTCCCAACAGTTCATTTTTGCTTTTGATTCTCTTGCCTTTGGAGATGTGTCGAGTAAGAAATTGCTGTGGCTGAGGTCAAAGAGGTTGTTCCCTGCTTTCTCTTCTAGGGTTTTGATAGTTTCCTGTCTCACATTCAGGTCCTTCATCCATTTTGAGTTTATTTTTGTGTATGGGGTAAGAAAGTGGTCCAGTTTCATTCTTCTGCACGTTACTTTCCAGGTTTCCCAGAACCATTTGTTAGAGGCTGTCTTTTTTCCATTGGATACTCTTTCCTCTTTTGTCAAAGATTAGTTGGCCATACATTTGTGGGTCCAATTCTGGGTGCTCTATTCCATTGGTCTATATGTCTGTTTTTGTGCCAATACCATAATGTCTTGATGATTACAGATTTGTAGTAGAGGTTAAAGTCTGGGATTGTGATGTCTCCCGTTTTGGTTTTCTTCTTCAATATTACTTTGGCTATTCGGGGTCTTTTGTGATTCTGTACATATTTTAAGATTGTTTGTTCTAGTTTTGAGAAGAATGCTGATGCAATCTTGATTGGTATCATATCCAATGTGTAGATTGCTTTGGATAGTATTACATTTTAATAATATTTATTCTTCCAGTCCATGAGGATGGAATGTTTTTCCATTTCTTTGTGTCTTCTTCAATTTCCTTCCTAAGTTTTCTAGTTTTCAGTATACATATCTTTTACATCTTTGGTTAGGTTTTTTTCCTAGGTATTTTATGGTTTTTGGTGCAGTCGTGAATGGGATTAGTTTCTTGACTTCTCCCTCTGATGCTTCATTATTGGTGTAAAAACATGCAACCAATTTCTGTACATTGATTTTGTACCCTGCGACTGCTGAATTCATGTATCAGTTGTAGCAGACTTTTGGTGGAGTCTGTCGGATTTTTCATGTAGAGTATCATGTTATCTGCGAAAAGTGAAAGTTTGACTTCATCTTTGCCAATTCTGATGCCTTTTATTTTATTCTGCTCTCTGATTGCTGATGCTAGGACATCCAAAAGGATGAGGATGCTATTAGCTATGGGCTTTTCATGAATGGCTTTTATGATGTTTAAGTATGTTCCTTCTATCCCAACTTTCTCAAGCATTTTTATTAAGAAACGATGCTGTAATTTGCTAAATGCTTTTTCTGCATCTATAGACAGGGTCATATGGTTCTTATCTTTTCTTTTGTTAATGTGATGTATCACATTGATTTGTGAATATTGAACCAGCCCTGCAAACCAGGGATGAATCCTACTTGATCATAGTGAATAATTCTTTTTATATGCTGTTGAATTCGATTTGCTAGTATCTTGTTAAGAATTTTTGCATTCATATTCATAAAGGATATTGGCTTGCAGTTCTCTTTTTTTGCTGGGTCTCTATCTGGTTTGGGAATCAAAGCAATGTTGGCTTCATAGAATGAGGATGGAAGTTTTCCTTCCATTTCTTTTTCTTTTTTTTTTTTTTTTTTTGGGAACAGCTTGAGAAAGATAGGTATTAACTTTGCTTTAAATGTCTGGTAAAATTCCCCAGGGAAGGCATCTGGTCTGGGACTCTTATTTGTTGGAAGGTTTTTGATAACTGATTCAATTTCTTCACTAGTTATGGGTCTGTTCAAATTTTCTATTTCTTCACATTTGAATTTTGGTAGTGTGTGGGTGTTTAGGAGTTTGTCTATTTCTTCCAAGTTTTCCAGTTGTTGGCATATAATTTTTCATAGTATTCCCTGATAGTTGCTTGTATTTCTGAGGGATTTGTTATAATCAGTCCATTTTAATTCTTCATTTTATCTGTTTCAATCCTCTCTCTTTTCTTTTTGAGAAGCTTGGCTAGAGGTTTATCAATTTTGATTATTTTTTCAAAAAAACCAACTTTCAGTTTCATTTATCTGTTCTGTGGGGGTTTTTTTTTGATTCTATATTTTTTATTTCTGCACTGATCTTTATTATGCCTCTTCTTCTGCTGGGTTGGGGGTGTCTTTGCTATTCTGCTTCTAGTTACTTTAGATGTGCTTTTAGATTTCGTATTAGTGATTTTTCTCGTATCTTGAGATAGGCCTGGATTGCAATGTATTTTCCTCTTAGGACTGCGTTTGCTGCATCCCAAGGGGTTCAGATAGTTGTATTTTCATTTTCATTTGTTTTCATATATTTTTAAATTTCTTCTCGAATTGCCTGGGTGACCTGTTCATTCTTTAATAGGATTCTCTTTAATCTCCATGCTTTTGGAGGTTTTCTAGACTTTTTCCTGTGGTTGATTTCAAGTTTCATAGCATTGTGATCTGAAAGTGTGCACAGTATGATCTCAATTCTTTTATATTTATTGAGGGCTGCTTTGTAACCCAGTATGTGATCTATCTTGGAGAATGTACCATGTGCACTCAAGAAGAAAGTGTATTCCATTGCTTTGGGATGTAGAGTTCTAAATATATCTGTCAAGTCCATCTGGTCCAATGTGTTGTTCAGGGCCATTGTTTTTTTTTACCGATTCTCTGTCCAGTTGATCTATCCATTGCTGTAAGTGGAGAATTAAAGTCCTCTGCAATTAGCCCATTATTATTAATACGATTGCTTGTGTTTGTGATTAATTGTTCTATATATTTGGATGCTCCTGAATTTGGTACGTAGACATTTATAATTGTTAGCTCTTCCTGATGGATAGACTTTGTTATTATTTTATCATGCTCTTCCTCATCCCTTGTTACAGACTTTAATTTAAAATCTAGTTTGTCTGATATAAGTATGGCTACTCCAGCTTTCTTTTGACTTCCAGTAGCATGATAGATAGTTCTCCATCCCCTCACTTTCAATCTGAAAGTGTCTTTAGGTCTAAGATGAGTCTCTTGTAGACAGCAAATAGATGGGTCTTGTTTTTTTTATCCATTCTGATACCCTATGTCTTTTGATTGGAGCATTTAGTCCATTTACTTTCACTATTATTATTGAAAAATATGAGTTTAGAGTCATTGTGTTATCTGTAGGTTTCATGCTTGTAGTGATATCTCTGGTATTTGTATTCCTTGCAATATTTCACTCACAGAGTCCCCCTTAGGATCTCTTGTAGGGCTGGCTTAGTGGTGATGAATTACTTCAGTTTTTTTTTTTTTTTGGGGGGGGGTGAAATCTTTATCTCTCATTCTATTCTGAATGACAGACTTGCTGCATAAAGCATTCTTGGCTGCATATCTTTCCTGTTCATCGCATTGAAGATTTCCTGTCATTCCTTTCTGGTCTGTCAAGTTTTAGTAGATAGGTCTACTACTACCCTTATGTGTCTACCTTTGTATGTTAAGTCCCGTTTATCCCTAGCTGCTTTCAGAATTCTCTCTTTATGCTTGTATTTTGCCAGTTTCACTATAGTATGTCATGTAGAAGATCAATTCAAGTTACATCTGAAAGGAGTTCTCTGTGTCTCTTGGAATGCAATGTCTGTTTCCTTCCCCGTTCTGGGGAAGTTCTCAGCTATGATTTGTTCAGGTACCCCTTCAGCCCCTTTTTCTCTCTCTTCTTCTTCTGAAATTCCTATGATATGGATGCTGTTCCATTTGATTGCATCGCTGAGTTCTCAAAATCTCCTTTTGTGCTCCTGGGTCATTTTGTCTTTCTTTTTCTCTGTTTCTTCTTTTTCCATAATTTTATCTTCTAATTCACCTATTTTCCCCTCTGTCTCTTCAATCTGCATTGTGGCTGCCTCCATTTTATTTTGCATCTCATTTATAGCATTTTTTAATTCATTACGACTATTTTTAAGATACTTGATCTCGGCAGCAATGGAGTCTCTGCTGTCTTCTATGGTTTTTTTGAGCCTAGCAATTAATTTTATGGTGATTATTCTAAAATCTTGTTCAGTTATGTTGCTTATATCTGTTTTGATCAATTCTTTAGCTGTCACTTCTTCCCGGAATTTCTTTTGAGGAGAATTCTTCCGTTTAGTCATTTTGGCTAGTTTTCTGCCTCTGATAAGTTTTAATAGCTTGTTATGTGCTCTGCACCTGCGTGCACAGCTATATTAAAGGGGTATCATACACTGTCCCAGGCCTGACTTTTCAGGGGGTATTTTTCTCTACTTGTAGTGATGTTTTGGACCGTCCACCAGGTCCAAACCAGGTGTGGTTTGATTTGTTCCCTGAAGTAGCCCTGGAAAGGGAAACATACAGACAAACAAACAGGAAATAAAAACACATAAATGCACAAAGAAATAAAATAAACAAACAGACAAAAACAAAAGAAACAAAAAACAATCTAAAAGCAAAAAAACTAGAAACACCAGCTACAAGTAAAGAACAGTGTGGAGGCAGTGCTGATGGAAGAACATATACAAAGAGGGAAATGACAGGGGCGGTGAAAAAGAGAAAATGAACATTGACCAGGCAGAGAGATTAAAAGGCTTAATCCAGAGAGAGAGAGAGAAGTGAATAAGGAAGGAGGCGAGGAAAAAGAAACGAAGATAAAGTTACCCAAGGAAACTATATGGCCTGATTATTCGAGAGAGAGAGAAAGGAAAGTGAAGAAGGAGGTGTAGAACATGCATCAATAGAATGTGTTAAATATGTCTGTTTAAGCAAACCAATACTCAGAGTATCCAGCCTCCAGGAGGGAAGAGATAAGAAGGAGAAAAGGAGAGAATATATCTAAATAACAAGAATTGACCTAGAGTTAATCCAGGCAATGCCACAGTGCTGATTCCACAGCGTCTGTCCAGCTCCAATAGGTAAGCAGGTATCCAGCGTGGGGATGCAGGAAGAATGTGGTTTGGTGTAGGTGGGCCCCGTCTCCACTGTGGGCCCCACTGACCAATCCCTGAGGCCCTGCCTTGGTGGTTGTGGGGAGAAAAATGGCAACACCCCCAGTCCCTTCTTCACAGACCAGGTGTCCCAAATCACCCCTTTGGATCTGCCCTCACTGTGCTGTAGGCACAGATGAGACAGGCTTTTTCATTCCACGGTCTCCTGTGTCCCATGCTTATCTGACTTTTAAACTCGTGCTCCATGTGAGTTAATGATACTGAGTTATGTGATCCCATGGCTGTGCTGCAGTGCTGCTTCAGAGGAGGGGACCAGTTTCTCCTGCTGTTGACTGCGCCCCTGACCTACCACTGAACCTGGGGCTGACTCCCCTCCTCCCCAGATGTATGAACAGTGCAGCCAGCCCCAGTCCAAAGAAAGCCCTGCAGTTAGAGATGGGATGATGGTATCCCTCTCTGTCCGTTTATCTCTTTCCCAGATACAGTTCTATGCTTCCCCAGCCATTCTTTCTCTTCTCTTTGTCTCTCCCCAGAAGGGGCTCCCTCCCCTCTGTCCCTCCATGGCCCATTTTATCTCCCCCAGTTTGCAACCACGCACCTATGGGGTCATCTGGTGTTCCCGTTTTCTTCCTGGTAGACTCTGTCTCCTTTCCTCTCAGACTCTTGGGGTTCATAGTCCTTTGGCTTCAACCCTTCTTTGTTTGAGAGACATGGGAAGTATGGATCCCCCTACTTCTCCACCATTGGAACAGTTTCATTTAGATATAACTCACACACCACAAATTGGCAGATTTAAAATGTACAATTTAGTGGCTTTAGTGTCCACAGATTGGTGCCACCATCAATTTTTGAACACTTTATCACTCCAAAGAGATCCTGTACCATTTAGATACCTCCTCCAGTCCTAGATGACCAATGATTTCCTTTATGTCTCTGAAAATTTGTCTATTCTGGATATTTCATACAAATGGAAGCATACAATATGTGGCCTTTAGTAACTGACTTCTTTCATAATATTTTTAATCTTATAATTTCAGTTTTGTGGTCTTTTCAATGTTCATCTGTGCTCTAGTGTGTATGGGAACTTTATTCCTTTTTATGGTTGAATAACATTTCATTTTATGTATACTACATTTTCTTTTCCATTTACCAAATGATGGACATTTGGGTTGTTTCCAATTTTTGACTCTTATAAATAATGCTTCTGTGAACATTCATGTGCAAGTTCTTGTGTGAACAGATCTTTTTCATTTATTTTGGGTATATACCTAAAAATAAATAAGTAAGGAGGGGATAATACTAAACATTCAAATAAGGTAAGTATTTAAAAACAGTAAAATAATAATTTTTAAAATCATATATTTCCTTAAGAGAATTCAACACTATGAGCTGAATGTACTTTCTGAATTGTTCATATAACCAAGGCAGTGTTTATTTTAAAGCGTCAGAAAATGCACTAAGGCTTATAAGTAGATGTAGCTGCCCTCAAGATTTCAATATCGGTGCCTTTCTTTAAATTAAAACTCACAAAGTGCGTAATTAAGGTATATAAAAATACTAAATCTTCTACTCTACCTATAGGTTTCCATGCTTAATATTTAGTGGCTTTATTTGACCAAATTAGGTCTTTTCAGGGAAAAAATATGAGCCACTGTAAAGCATTTAGTTTGAAATGTATTTTAATATCTTCTTAGAAATAAAAATTTATTGGTACCCAGGTGTCCCATTTGGTTAAGTGTCTGACTCTTGATTACAGCTCAGGTCATGATCAGGTTCATGGAAACCAGTCACAAGTCAGGCTCTGTACTGACACTGCAGAGCCTGCTTGGGATTCTCTCTATCCCTCTCTTTCTTCCTCTCCCCAGCTGACACTCTCCTTCTCTCTCAAAATAAATAAATACTAAAAAAAATATTCTCTCCCTCTTCAGCTGTCCCTCCCCTGCACACATGCTTGCATGGGCATGTCTCACTCTCTCTCTCTAAAGAGGAAGAAGAAGAAGACGAAGACGAAGACGAAGACGAAGACGAAGACGAAGAAGGAGAAGAGTAAGAAGAGGAAGAAGTAGGAGGAGGAGGAGGAAGAGGAGGAGGAGGAGGAGGAGGAGGAGGAGAAATAAAAGTTTATGGAGGAAAGAGTTGATCACAAGGGAAAGAAAGCAAAACACTAGAATGACCAAAGAACAAACACCACAAATGATACTTGCATTTTGTTCTATATTATTTATCAATGTATTTTTCTTGTTTCAACTAATCTACTCCCTCAAATTCTGAATCATCTTCTGAATCACTATATTCCATAGCAATATAGCAAGACAGGATGGTGGCAACATGATTTTTAATGTGTTCATATTTATCTCCTGGTTCACACTACTCTTTTACTTTGAATGCTAGATACCTTTTCGTGTTGCTTCCAGAAACACATTCTTAGTGTTACTGATTATAGGCATGATTAATCAGTGACACTTTGGCTCAGAAGCAGTTGTAACTTGCAGTGGCGGCACGGGGAAGCATTAATGAAACGTAGGGACTGGGGGCAGTGGTATGTGACCTTGGATGTAACCCAGAGGAAAGATGAGCAAGAGCCCCCACCATGACAAGTGATGATGTTCAAATGCCATGTTGAGGCAGAGGGGTAAGTTGGGGGGTGGAGGCAGCCCCTGGACTTCAGCTTGTTGAGTGGATGAACTGGGACAGTCTTACGTTCTGGGGAAGGTCTAGCTACTGCGGGGAGGAGGATGGCTGTGCCAGGCAAGAAGTGATGGGAAAAGAATTCCAGGGGCAATCTGAAGAGGAGCTGGAGGTGGGGGTACTATTGGTGCTTGCAAAGCAGTGGTTGGAACTAGAGGTCGTGGAGGTACAGGAGAGGGAGGAATTGAAGTCATCGAAGTTCTTAATGAAAAAATTAAGAAGGCAGATGGAAGAATGGTGGTGGAAGTGTGTGTGTGTGTGTGTGTGTGTGTGTGTGTGTGTGTGTGATTCACAAACACAGATTAGCTGCCTGACAGGGTGGTGACAGGGTGGTTTTCTCTCAAACCTGTAACAAAACTGATACAGGTAGGTGTGGGTTTCACTTCTGCTCCATACAGTGGTGGAGGTGGAGGTGACTCATGCGGTCCAAGACCTTTTCCTCACAGTTCATTTATTGGACAAGATAATGGGCCATTAGTAACTTCAGTCTTCTTCTGTAAGAGATTAGCAATATCTTCAGTCAGCTGAGGACCTTGGGCCAGGTTCTGCTATTCCCTCTGCCTGCCCTGAGGTACACTTGGCTCTTTTTTGAGATGTAGATTTTCCTTCATCTGTTTTTTTTTCCCGCTTTTTATCTCTATATCTTACACCATTTTATTTCTTTCCATAGATCAAAGAAATATGAAGAGCTGGTGTAAGTTTTCCCATTTTTAAATTGGGTTGTCTTTTATAACTGAGTTGTAAGTGTGTTTTATATCTTCTAGATAGAAGTCCCTTGTCAGATATATGATTTGCAAATATTTTCCTCTATTCTGTGCATTGTCTTTTCACTGTCTTGATAGAGTCCTTTGAAGCACAAAAGTTTTCCATTTTGATGATATTAAATTAATCTATTTTTTTTTATTTTGCTGTATTGTGCTTTTGCCACTGTTCTTAATGCTGATGGTCTTGAAGGCTTAGCTTCTCCTTTTAGGCTTTATAAGCTCCTCTTCAGCCTTCATATTTGCTTAGTGATGCTCTCCCAACTTTCTTCCTGACTTTCATAGCATCTAAAGCACTGACTGCATCACATAGTAAGTATTTATTTCTTCCCCAAGATGGTAGGCTGCTTCTGGGGAGAGACTTTGATCAATTCTGGGTTCTCTCTAGTTACATCTATACTGATGAGTAGAGTCACCAGATTCTGCCTTCTCTTCCAGTTTTGGGTCCCAAGTAATCTTCAAATGTCATCCCACACATAGAGAATACTGTCATTAAACTAAGGTGACATTAAGATTGTAGAAGAGTACTATTATTTGATAATAAACAAATTTAAGGAATTTTGCTTTATGAATAGAGTTGATATTGACCTATTCTTTGTGTGGTTATCATGTGTAGTGTGTGTTCTGTGTATGTGTGTGTGTGTGTGTGTGTGTGTGTGTGTGTGTGTGTGTGAAACAAGTTTAAGAATTCTGTATGCTTTCACCAATGGGTTAGCAAGGCTTAGGGTGGAAAGCCGCCTCCACAGGATGAAAGTGTCCAAGAACAGTTAGAGGTAGAAAGCCGCTACTGTACAAAAGTGTCCAAGGATAGCTAGTGAAAAGAGTGCCCTGTTAGCCTTGAAACAGCATGCTCCAGCAATCTTAAACTTTGGAGATAACTGCTACTTGGCTGTACTGTCCACAGAGAAACCCTGTGCATCTGGCCTCTGGCACCAATATATCATTGTGCTTTAATCTCAACTTCTCATGCCACTCACCCCCCAAACCCTTTGCTTCTTACACACACAAATTAATGGTCACTATCTTATTGTTTTCTTTTGCACATTCACCATGTATGTAAGTATGTAAAACCTTGAGAGCTCAATAAATACAGAGACAAAACCCCTGTTCAGGGCTCTTGTCTCCTCCTGGACATTAACCTCTCTCATATTCAATTTTGCATCCTCTCTCTTGCTGGACAAGAGAGACTCCAGACTCAAAGTCTCTGATGTGTGTGTGTGTGTGTGTGTGTGTGTGTGTGTACATGCGTATGTATGGGTGTGTATGTATGGAGGCAGAGGCCAGCTTACTAGAGTTATTTGTTAGCAAACAACAGCAAATGACCATGGTAGAGTTAGACACAAAAATATTTTATTTGAAAGATACAGTGTAGCCCTCAAAACTGAAAGAAAAGAGGAAGAACTAGGGCAGTAAGTGAAGTGGCTCCAGGAATCTAGGAAGAGTACCCAAAGGACAGTCTGTCTTCAAGGCACTTCTCTCAAGTTGAATGAACACCAAATAAATTCAGTGTCTGCTCATAATTAAAATTCCAGGGTTGAGTACCTGACTGACCTAGTTTGGCTCATATTTTTAACTTTTGGCCAGAAAAAGGTGGGGCTCTTTTATGCCTAAGCCCATGAAATTGTATACTCTTGGGAAGGGGCAGTTTGTCAAAGCAAAATTGAGATGGTAATAGTAGAAGGGGGAATTAGTGTTGAAAGATGAGAACAATATGTGTGTACAAGAAGAAAAAAAATAAACAGCAATAATGAAAGGAAAAATGCTATAAATACCATAGAAAAGACATAAATAAAATACTTTGAAGAGTCCGAAGAAGGAAACACGTGCGCGCGCGCGCACGCACACACACACACACACACACACACACACACACACACAAATGGTGGTGGCCCATCATGAAAAATCTCACAAAGGAGATGACATGTAAGTTCCTCTTTCGAAAGAGAAAAAAGTTTTGTGATACAGATTAGAGTTAGTGGGGCAGATAGAACTCAGACTGAGGAGGAAACAGCCTCATTAAAGATCAGGATCTTGGGTGTGTGTGTGAGATCTGTTTGGGGAACAAAAACTAGTCCTATTTGACTTTAATAGTGAGCAGCAATTTCCCAACACGTGCTTTGGGAATCCCTGGTGATCTCTGAGACTCTTTCAAAGAGTCTTCAGGTCAGAACAGTTTTCATAATAATAAATTATATTTGCCTTTTACACACTCATTCTCTCAGGATTGTACAGTGGGATTTTCCAGAGCTATACTATCTGTGATAATGCCATTGTTTCAATGACAGGTGGGATGATGGAATTAATATTAGTTATTCCTGGGTTTTAAAAATTTCTCAGTTTTAATTTCTTATATGGAGAAGGGTGCCTGGGTGGCTCAGTTGGGCGCATGGGTGGCTCAGTTGGTTGAGCAGCCGACTTCAGCTCAGGTCATGATCTCACGATTTGTAGGTTCGAGCCCCACATCGGGCTCTGTGCTGATGGCTCAGAGCCTGGAGCCTGTTTCGGATTCTGTGTTTCCCTCTCTCTCTGCCCTTCCCCTGCTCACGCTATGTCTCTATGTCTCTCAAAAATAAATAAACGTTAAAAAATCAAAAAAATAATATAGAGAAGATTGCTAGATATAACTCACATAAGTAAAATCTATTTGGGGGTTCTCAAAAAATTTTAAGAGTATGTAGGGATCCTGAGAACCACTGGTGTAGACCAGATGGGTAGAGAAATGGAGGTACTATGATAGCTCTTTTAGTTTCTCATGACAAAGAGTGTATGATTAGTTTGACAGTCAGTGGACTAGTGCTGAAGGATTTTGAGCAAAAGAATGACATACTCAGAGCTGCCTTTTAAGAAACATATGAATTCGACTATAAAATGGGTTCGAGAAACCAGAGTAGAGGTTGGGAGCAAAATTACAAGGTTATTACTAGGCTGCTCTCGGAGCCTAGGCAAGGGGTATGTGCTACTGAAGCAGGAAGGAGAGTGGGAAAGAGACCAGAAGAAGTGGACATTATTGGACCCCACATGTGACTAACATGGGGATTGCTAGAGAGTGAGATGTTAAGAATGCATGACGTCAATGTTTAAGCCTAGATGCTTATGATGATTAATTTTATGTGTCAACTTGACTGACACATGTAAAGGTGCTCAGATGTTCAGTCAAATATTATTCTCTGTGTTTTTGTGATCAGATTAACATTTAAGTTGATATACCGAGTAGATTGCCTTCTGCCATGTAGGAGGGCCTCATCCAATCAGTTGAAGTCCTGAGTAGAACAAAAGACTGAATTCTCTTGATTAAGAAAGAATTCTCCTGCCTGAGGGCCTTGGAACTGGGACATTGACTCTGCAAGTCTCCATAATTGTATGAGCCAATTCTTTAATACACATACTGGTTCTGTTTCTCTGTAGACTTCTGACTAACAAGACTTTGGTACAAAGAGTGACTCTAGAGGGATAGAATCTTAAGGATGAATTTTCCAAATTGGCTCTGGGAGTTCCTGGATTTGGTTCTTTTTTTTTTTTTTGACATTTTGTGGAAATTGCTTTTATTATTTTCTTTTATACATATATAATTTTTAAACAAAATTGGGATCATACTACTTCCTATAATTTACGCGGCTTGAATTCTTTCTTACTTACAAAGAACATCATATTGCGAGCATACTCTTGTCAAGTATTTTCTTTTTTTTATAATAATTTATTGTCAAATTGGTTTCCATACAACACCCAGTGCTCAACCCAACAAGTGCCCTCCTCTGTGCCCATCACCCAGTCTCCCCCCTCCCACACCATCCTCTCCCCTCAGTTTGTTCTTATTCTTTGAGAGTCTCTCATGTCATGTCTTCCTTCCTCTCTGTGGCTTTTTTTTCCCCCTTTCCCTCTTCCCCTCCCTGCTGGTCCTCCGCTAGGTCTCCCAAAGCCTACCTATGCATGGAAACATATGGCATCTGTCTCTCTCTGCCTGACTTATTTCACTCAGCATAATATCCTCCAGTTCCATCCATGTTGCCACACATGGCCAGATTTCATTCTTTCTCATTGCTGAGTAGTATTCCATCGTATATTTATACCACAGCTTCTTTATCCATTCATCAGTTGATGGACACTTAGTCTCTTTCCATGATTTGGCTATTGTTGAAAGTGCTGCTATGAACATCGGGGTACATGTGCCCCTATACATCCTGTATCTCTTGGGTAGATTCCTAACAGTGCTGTTGCTGGGTCATAGGGTGAGTCTATCTTCATTTTTTTGAGGAACCTCCACACAGTTCTCCAGAGTGGTTGCACCAGTTTGCATTCCCACCAACAGTGCAAGAGGGTGCCTGTTTCTCCACATCCACGCCAGCATCTATAGTTTCCTGATTTGTTCATTTTAGCCACTCTGACTGGTGTGAGGTGGTATCTCAATGTGGTTTTGATTTTTATTTCCCTGATGATGAGTGACATTGAGCATCGTTTCATGTGTCTGTTTGCCATTTGAATGTCTTCTTTGGAGAAGTGTCTATTCATATCTTCCGCCCATTTCTTCACTGGGTTATTCGTTTTTCGGATGTGGAGTTTGGTAAGTTCTTTATAGATTTTAGATATTAGTCCTTTATCCGATATGTCATTTGCAATTATCCTTTCCCAATCCGTTGGTTGACTATCAGTTTTGTTGGTTGTTTCTTTTGCCGTACAGAAGCTTTTTATCTTGATGACATCCCAGTAGTTCATCTTTGCTTTTAATTCCCTTGCCTTTGGAGACGTATCGAGTAGGAATTTGGTGCGTTTTAGGTCAAATAGGCTTTTTCCTGCTTTCTCCTCTAGGATTTTGATGGTTTCCTGTCTCACATTCAGATCCTTCATCCATTTAGAGTTTATTTGTGTGAGTGGTGTAAGGAAGTGGTCTAGTTTCATTCTTTTGCATGTTGCTGTCCAGTTCTCCCAGCACCATTTTATTAAAGAGGCTGTCTTTTTTCCATTGGGTCCTCTTTCCCGCTTTGTCAAAGGTTAGTTGGCCATATACTTGCGGGTCCATTTCTGAGTTTTCTATTCTATTCCATTGGTCTATGTGTCTGTCTTTGTGCCAGTACCATACTGTCTTGATGACTACCGCTTTGTAGTAGAGGTTGAAGTCTGGGATCGTGATGCCTCCCGCCTTGGTTTTATTCTTCAGTATTACTTTGGCTATTCAGGGTCTTTTGTGGCTCCATACAAATTTTAGGATTGTTTGCTCTAGCTTTGAGAAGAATGCTGGTGCAATTTTGATTGGGATTGCATTGAATGTGTAGATTGCTTTGGGTAGAATTGCCATTTTAACGATATTTATTCTTCCAATCCATGAGCATGGGATGTTTTTCCATTTCCTCGTGTCTTCCTCAATTTCCTTCATAAGTTTTTTATAGTTTTCAGCGTAGAGGTCTTTTACATATTTGGTTAAGTTTATTCCTAGGTATCTTATGCTTTTTGGTGGAATTGTGAATGGGATTCGCTTCTTTATTTCTCTTTCTGCTACTTCATTGTTGGTGTATAGAAATGCCACCGACTTCTATACATTGATTTTGTACCCTGACATTTTGCTGAATTCATGGATCAGTTCTAGTAGGCTTTTGGTGGATTCTGTCGGGTTTTCCATGTAAAGTATCATGTCATCTGCAAAAAGTGAAAGTCTGACTTCCTCCTTGCCAATCTTGATGCCTTTTATTTTGTTTTGTTGTCTGATGGCTGATGCTAAGACCTCCAACACTATGTTAAATAGCAGTGGCGAGAGTGGACACCCCTGTCGTGTTCCTGATCTCAGGGGGAAGGCTCTCAGTTTTTCCCCATTGAGGATGATATTAGCTGTGGGCTTTTCATAGATGGCTTTTTTGATGTTTAAGTATGTTCCTTCTATCCCGACTTTCTCGAGGGTTTTATTAGGAAAGGATGCTGTATTTTGTCAAATGCTTTTTCTGCATCTATTGATAGGATCATATGGTTCTTATCTTTTCTTTTGTTAATGTGATGTATCACATTGATCGATTTGGGAATATTGAACCAGCCTTGCAACCCAGGGATGAACCCTACTTGATCATGGTGAACCATTTTTTTATATGCTGTTGGATTCGATTTTCTAGTATCTTGTTGAGAATTTTTGCATCCATATTCATCAGGGATATTGGCCTGTAATTCTCTTTCTTTGCTGGGTCTTTGTCTGGCTTGGGAATCAATGCGATGCTGGCTTCATAGAATGAGTCTGGGAGTTTTCCTTCCATTTCAATTTTCTGGAACAGCTTGAGGAGGATAGGAATTAACTCTGTTTTAAATGTCTGGTAAAATTCTGCAGGCAAGCCATCTGGTCCAGGGCTTTTATTTGATGGGAGATTTTTTTTTTT
>PITB01029014.1:0-18449 GCA_004024585.1 Paradoxurus hermaphroditus
GGGGGGATGATGGGCATTAAAAAGGGCACATGTTGGGATGAACACTGGGTGTTATATGTAAACCAATTTGAAAATAAACTATTACAAATTAAAATTTTTTTAATATTTATTTTTAAGAGAGAGACAGACAGAGAGAGAGAGGGAGACAGAGTGTGATCAGAGGAAGGGCAGAGAGAGAGACGGAGACCCAGAATCTGAAGCAAGCTCCAGGCTCCGAGCTGTCAGCACAAATCCCGAAACTGGGCTCAAATCCACGAACCATAAGATCATGACCTGAGCTGAAGAAGAACAAACTAAAAAAAAAAAAAAAGCCTATATGATCAATCACTTGTTCTTACTACACTTAGGTAAATAATCAAAGTATCAAAGTTATCTGAAACCAGACTTACTTTGCAAACAAACTAGACTAATATTGATTATCTTTGATAGAAATGGGGATATTTGCAGAGTGGTATATTTTTGTTTGTTTCTTTGTTTTTAATGGAAAGAGGCAAAGTATCCCTGTGGGTTCTGTCTGGCATAGTGGGACTCACTAATGAAAAAAATTCTAAGGGTCTAAATTTAACTTAGAAAACCAAAGCACAGGGAGTCCCTGGCCTAGAGATAGGGATCTTGGATTCTTTGACCTTCCGGTGTCTTTTTCAGCTAAAAGCTCTATCACCCTAGAGGTGGAGTGTGCAGGAAGGATAGGACAGAGAACAGATATTATTGAAATGATAGTCAAGATTATAGTGGCCCACCTAAGATTAAAGAACTCTGAGCACTCAGCCCAAAAAACATTTTCTTCACAATGTTAATGTAACATATAAAAAACAGGACTGTCCCCTTTTTTTACCAACCAGGAATACCTTGAATGGCTGAGATTGTTCGTTTGATTAATGCCATGGGGGCCTAGTTGGATCTGCACTATTCCAAACTCTGCCATGCCCCCATGGGTAGGGTCTACATCTTGGCAGAAAGCCGTAAGGGACCAGGATGGACCATGCCTCATGACTATACAAATCTTCTGCAAGTCCTAGTTCACCTCCAATGTCAAGATGAGTTGATGCTGGTCACTTTAAAGGAATCTGAGGATGTCTGTCATTTGATAAAATGATGAATCTGAAAAGTATCAGAGGGACACTGGGTGGCTCAGTCAGTTAAGTGTCCAACTCTTGGTTTTGGTTCAGGTCATGAGTCTGAGCCCCATGTAGGGCTCTGTGCTAACATTGCAGAGCCTGCTTGAGATTCTGTTTACCCCTATCTCTCTACCCTTCCCCCCTCTCTCTCTAGATAAATAAACATCTAAGAGGTATATAAGGGGTGCCTGGGTATTGCAGTTGGTTAAGTGTCTAACTCTTGATCTCGGCTCAGGTCTTAATCTCAGGGTTGTCAGTTCGAACCCCGCATCAGGCTCTGCACTGATGGTGGGGAGCCTGCTTGGGATTCTGTCCCTCCATCTCTCTGCCCCTCCCGTAATTGTGCTCTCTCTCTCTCAGAATAAATAAACTATAAAGTAACTACATGGGAAGTATCAGAAATATGTGTCACATATGCCACTATTCCCTGCTCCCACATCCATGGCAGCTATAGCTGACTGATCAGAACACTTGGTCTTGTGAACCCAGAGGGAAGCTCTGAATTTTTTTTTAATGTAATGAAGCGTGCAGCCATTCCCAATCAATTAAACTTGACTGAGGTTAGGAGCAATCAACTATCCTTAAGAGTAAAGGAAATAGCGTAGGGAGAGGAGAGCTTGCACTGAAAGACTAGATTGACAGTGAAGATTGATGTTTTCTAACCCCAGCTGCATCTGAACAAGTGAGCAATTTGAGTCTGGGAATGAAGGAAATGTGCGGCCCGAGAAGAGCAGACAAAGATAAATGTCTATATTGCTTGTTCATAAACTCTTTTTGTTTCATAGCATTTATATCCTAAGGAATACCAGGGATTTCATGACCTCTTCTTATCACTTATCTCAAGGATTGCCCGTTCAGAGGATTTTGAATGAATACTCGAAGTGGTTCATCCAGTGTGATGGTGAGTGGAATCTAGACCTTTTTATTTTATTATTTTTTTGAAGAGGTAAACATTTTGTTGGTTTTTTATTTTTATTTTTATTTTTGTTTCGGTCAACTCATGAACATTTTTTTCTATATCTTCTTTCGTTTTAATTTAAATTCAAGTTAGTTAACATACAGTGTAGTCTTGGCTTTAGGAGTAGAACCAAGTGATTCATCTCTTACATATGACACCCAGTGCTCATCCCAACAAGTGTCCTCCTTAATGCCCATCACCTATTTACTCCATTCCCCTACCCACCTCCCCTCCAGCAATCCTCAGTTTGTTCTCTGTATTTAAGAGTCTCTTACGGTTTGCCTCCCCCTGTGTTTTTATCTTCTTTTTCCTTCCTTTTCCCTATATTTGTCTGTTATATTTCTTATTTGGGATAACAGGAGTGCCTGGGTGGCTTAGTTGGTTAAGCGGCCAACTCTTGGTTTCAACTCAGGTCATGATCTCACAGTTCATCAGTTCAAGCCCAATGTAGGGTTCTGTGGTGACAGCAAGGAGCCTGCTTGGGATTCTCTCTCTCTCTCTCTCTCTCTCTCTCTGTCTCTGTCTCTCTCTCTCTCTCTCTCTCTCTCTCTCTCTCTCTGCCTGCCCTTCTGCAATTCATATTCTCTCTGTATCTCTCAAAATAAATAAACTTTAAAAAAATAAAGTAAACTTTGGAATATTGGGGTAATGTCAAAGATACAACTCATGCCCGCATTTTTTTTTTAAAGTAAATCTATGGTCCATGATTATTTAAAATTTGCCCAATGTCGTGGGGCTCCTAGGTGGCTCAGTTGGTTGAGCTTCCAACTCTCGATATTGGCTCAGGCCATGATCCCAGGGGGTGGGATCGAGCCCCACGTCAAGCTCCATGCTGACAGCATGCGACCTCCTTAAGATTGTCATTCGTATTCTCTCTCTCTCTCCCCCTCCCCCCCACCCCGCTTGCATGTACACTGTCTTCTCTCTCTAAAATTAATAAATAAAATGTGCCAATGTCCTAAACAGTTTGGTGAGAAGACAGAGATAATCTCTTTCTCGTTTAATTAATTTTTGTCCAAAGAATCATTCCATATATGAAGGACTTATTTTAAGTGACTGAATGGACATATATTCTTTATTTCTATATTTTTCAATTCTTTGTGGGCTCATCATCTTGTCCCTGAACCTTTATATGCCTGGCTTAAATTCTTGATAGATGTCATTGCTTTATAAAATATGTTTTTATTCAGGACTTATTAAATTTTGCCCTTCTCTTTGGCATTTTTCTGTTGAGAGTTATTAGGGGCCACTTATTATTTTGCAGCTCTCTGATTTTCTTCTTATTCTGGATAATTGTGTAGTTCCAGGGCTGGTTTGTTTTTTGACCATTTGGGGTGGGGAGATGCCCTTTTTTTTTAAACTAGCTGTGTCAGGAGGTTTTTGGAAGGGACTGGAAGATACGTTTTGGAAGATGTATTCTTATGACTCAGGGATTTCTGTGAAAGTTGTTAGCCTTTATCCACAACCGATTTCTTTAATGGGAAGTTAAAAATTCAATGGGACTCTTTTTGTTCACACACTACCCCATGTACAGAGTGCTTCCTGCAAAAATGATTGACCTGTGTGTTGCTTTGTTTAGCTAGGACTCCTTTGTTTTTTGGAATCAATATAGGCTGCCCCTACCACCACCAACTATGTTGCCTCTATTGCCAATAGTGCGTTTTGGCTTTGCTTTTCAGGGTGTGAATTTCACCCTCAATAAATGGAATTTGCTAATGTTCCTTATTTTTGGAATACATATTTAGAATATTTTCAAACACAAAAATTTATAATCAAAAACCCAAATACAGCCAATATTGACATATTTCACAAGCATTGCATGATGATCATAGTCAGAAAAATTAACATTTAAATGTTGATACTACACTATTATCTAAAGACTATTCAAATGTCACCAACTCACATTGATGTTGTATTCTTGTCCTGGATCCAATCCAAGATCCTATACTGCATTTAGTCATCCTGTCTCTGAAGCCTTCTTTAACCTGGAATAGGGTTTGTTTTTCAGCATCTTGACTATCTATTTTGTAGAATGTCCCTGGGTTTCTCTGGTAATTCCTCAGTGAAATTCAAGATATGCCCTCTTGGAAAAGATGTGAATATATTCTTCTCCATGAGTCTCATCAGGTATCACATGATGCTTATTTTACTCCTTACAAGAAAACTGTATTCACTTTGTTCAGGTATTACCTGTGAGGTTTCTCTACCGTTAAGATTTTCTGTCTTAAAATTAATATGTATTGTGGAGAGTTGTTTTGAGATTATATCACTATCTTGTCATTATGAAAATCCATTGAGTACTCTTCTCTGAAATGATTATGACCACAGCGGTGCCTAATAGTTCTATTTCTGTGATTCCTACTAAATTTACCTTATTAGTTATATTGGTATGTATTTATGAACTCTTATTTAATGAGTTAAAGTCTTTACTCTCATTAGTAATTTCGTTTATAAATTGGTCTCAGATTTGGCATTCTCATCAGTAATGTGTGAGGGCACTCATTTTCCCCATCATCTATCTTGATACCTGAATGTATTATTTTTCTTATTGGCAACCTGCTAGGTCAATGATGGTATCTGCTAGAAGGTGTAGAAGGTGGAGGAGGGACAGTACAGTGTCCTGCAGATTGAGAAGATATGTGGAGACTGAAAAATTATGCAAGCCACTCCATACCATTTACAGAGTTTCATTCAGGGTAATGAACTGACAGAGGGGAAAGGGTGGACACGTGATTCAGGTGCTATGCAGCTATTCTCTGCCCAGTCTGTATTTTATCCAGTGAGGGGCGAGGACCTCATTGTGGTGAGGTCAAAGGGTAGTTATCTATACGGGTGCCTTCTGAGCGCCACTTTAGGGAAGATCAGAACAAGACTTCAGGCATTCATGTCAGGGCACACATTAGCCCCCAAGGGGCCTGGAAGTAGCCTCCCAAGGGAGATCATTGCATGCGCATGAACAAGATGGAGGGCCAAAGATGGAGTCAGTGTTGTCAGCACTCCTAAAGTATCTTGGTGTAATTTTAATTTGTAATTTTCTTTTTTAAAATGTTCATTTTTGATTGAAAGGGAGGCAGAGAATCCCATGCCATCAGCATAGAGCCCCACCTCAGGCTCCATCTCATGAATCGTGAGATCATGAACTGAAATCAAGAGTCAGATACTTAACTGACTGAGCCACCTAGGTGATCCTGGATTTTTCTAATTATGAATAAGGTTGAACATCTTTTCATATATTTAAGGACAATTTTACATGTTTTTGTGACTTGTCAGTTTTCTCATTTTTCTACTGAAGTTTGATCTTTTCCTAATAATCTTTAAAATTTATATATTAACGATATTTATACTTGTGATATATACCCCAAATCTCCTAATTTGTCACCTGTCTTTTTATTGTTTTATTTAAAACTTTTTAAGTTTATTTTTTGAGAGAAAGAGGGAGGAAGGAGCAGAGATAAAGAGGGAGAGAGAATCCCAAGCAGGCCCTGCACTGTCAGTGCAAAGCCCAATGCAGAGCTCAAACTCACGAAGCATGAGACCATGGCCTGGGCTGAAATCAAGAATCAGATGCTTTCACTGACTGACCCACCCAGACACCACACCTGTCTTTTTAATTCTGGTCTTTGTTTTGTTTTGTTGCCATACCATGTTTTAAAATGTACATTAATGTTTTGGCAAGGAAGGTATTTTCCTCTACCCTTCTTAGATTCTCAACAAGGGCTCTGTGATAAATGACATATTAACAAGTAAAAAAATGAGTATTAACATGTATATCTCACTTATACATGGGAGAAACTCAGAGTTGTGTGACTTAGAGGTGCCTTATAATTCAGACATACATAGACTCTTCGATGAATAATTAATTTATAGAGAAATAACAGAGGATGGAGAGCATTTTCAATTTCCAAGGAAGACCAACTGTGGGAAGGCAAATATGAGGGAAAGTAAAGGTCAATAAAGGCTAATTTCTTTTTTTTTTAACTTTTTATTGCTAAATTGGTTTCCATACAATACCCAGTGCTCATCCCAACCAGTGCCCTCTTTAGTTCCCATCACCCACTCTCCTCCCTCCTATACTCCCCTCAACTCTCAGTTTGTTCTTAGTATTTAAGAGTCTTTGATGTTTTGTTTCCCTCCCTTTCTGTGTCAATAAAGGCTAATTTCTAATGTAGACTACTACTGTCTTCAGGATGATAAGTGTCTAAAATTGTCTCTGGTTGTCAACTTTGGTCCTTCCAGACAGAGACAGGAGAAGGGACACCTTTGAAAATTAATGTCCTGCCTTAAGGCAAACAGTGGAGGGCAAAAAGCATTTTTGTATCCACTTCTCCATTGCCTTCATCTCAAATTAATCCTTGTTTCAAAGTGGCATATTTCAGGATGACATATTCTGGTTTCCTTCAGTCCCCCGTTTGAAACTTCCAATGCATGGAACTTTCTGAACACAAAGTTGATTTAGTAGCTACGAAGTAATTCAGGTTAAAAGGGATGAGGTGTAAGAGGTCTTGTATAAAGTGATAAAAACACAGACTGGAAAAAGCCGGAAAGAACAAAAGTCCACTGTCCTATAACTCATTGAATTAGCCTTGTGGTCCTGAGAATAGTTGAGTCCCATTAAACTAGCTGTGTCTTACTTAGTTCTCTCTGTGGTGCAAACAATAAGGTACTTAATAAGAGGCATTTCTATGGAACCAAAGAAAAGCAACAATTATTAGAACATGATTATAAACTCAGTTTTTGAGTCCACAGCAGGCAGTTGAGATTTATGGACTTGGCCTTGAGGCATCTTCAGACAAGATGAGGAGGACAATCTAGTTGCAATAAGTTGCAATCAGTGAATTTGGAATGTACTGATAAGCGGCGTGTGTGCTCTGTGGAGTGCCCCATCCGATAGTGCGAGTGAAGTTGTCCATACAAAAGCTATTGTAGAGAGTTCTCTCAAGTTGTCCAGCTTCACCGTTGAGGTCAGTAAAAGAGTATTAATCTTTTATGTCTCCAAGTCAGAGGGTGGGAGAAAAATTCAAACTGTTAATTTGGGGATTAGTAGCCAGATAGCCAAGAAAACTAGAATTCAGAATCCAGTCCAGTTTACAGGCAAACAAAATCTTGTTATTTTGTAATCTAGTCCTGGACTAGAATCCATGGACTAGAATCTAATGTCTGTAAGGGTTTGTAAAACATTTTTTTTCTATCCTATGTAATTAAAGTAAATCTAATTTTATATTTTACAATACCCCAATTATTTGCATAGATACAATTATAGTGCCTGATTGTATAGGCTCTTTTTTAATTTTCTCTACTGAAACTAGGAATCTGATTGGACTTTTTTTTTTATGTTTATTTATTTTTTAGAGAGAGACAGAGTGGAAACAGGGGACGGGCAGAGAGAGAGGGAGACACAGAATCCGAAACAGGTTCCAGGCTCCGAGCTGTCAGTACAAGAGCCTGATGCGGGACTCAAACTCAGGAATGGTGAGATCATGACCTGAGCTGAAGTCAGACGCTTAACCAACTGAGCCACTCAGGCACCCCTCAGATTGGACTTTTAAAAGCTTCTCAAGGCTAGGAAGCCAAGCCAAGTACTTGCCACATGATTTTACCTGCCATACCTATAGATTTGGGCGAATTCCTCTCTTCTCAAGGTTCCAAATATCCTGAGGTTCCTTACTGACCTGTAAGGCAGGGAACCCGATGAACCAGGAGAGGCTGGTTTTTCCAACCAGGACTTCAAAAGCATTGTTTCCTTCAAGTCAACATTGGTTCCTTCAAGTTCTCTGGCCATCTCTGATGCAATGCACATCATTCTCAAAGATGACCTTCTAGTCAAAGCCTTGGTACTTTAGCCAAATGAATTCTAATTGTGTCTGGTTCCAAGAAGAATGGATTTTTTAAAATTGAATTTATGCAAATAACTGTTGCCATGAAAATTGGAATACTCAGAGTTTCCAAATTCTGGAAGGATGGGGTAGGGAGAAAGGATAATGCTTCGATTCTATTTACAATGAATAATTTACCAAATTGCTTGAAGTTGTAGATAGCTGAAAAGGGAAAAAAGGTATTTTTTTAATCTAGAAATCAAAACATTAAATTACTAGCTGTATTTCAAACAGGAAGTTGTAAAAGTAATAATCATCCTTATCAATTCAGTTGGTCCTGTGTCATTAATTCTGCTTTATCCTGAGTTAGCAGTTACTCGGAATCCATTGGCTTATTCAGAAGTTTGAAAACTCTTACTGCATGGTTTCGAAGTTATTCAAGCAATGCCATTATGGAGCATACATTCCTGGATCCGGTTGTAAACACTTTTGGAGAAGAATCAGTAAAACAGTAACTGTGGATGACAAAAGACATAAAATGTCAAAGGTAAAAGATCCAACAAGCATTCATTTGACAAGGAAATTGAGTTATTTCTCTGCAATAGAACATACTAAGATAATTACTAGAATTATGACTAATAACTTTATCACAAAATACCATATTACTAAGAATTTTATACAGTATCTAAACCACAATAACATATTCATACTAACATAACCTTAAAAAGTTTAAACATCACTTTATTTGATTATATTTCCTACATAATTTAACATGTCAGGTTAGTTAAACATCTCTTTTACAAGGACAGAAAACAAATTTTTCTTGTTTGAGGTCAAAAACACTTCATTAAAATTTTTTTATTGAAGTCTAATTAACATATGGTGTTCAACTAGTTTCAGGTGTACAATATAGTGACTCAACAACTCTATATACTCCTCAGTGCTCATCACGATAAGTGTACTCTTTAATCCCCTTTATCTATTTCAGCCATCCCCCCAATAATCCCCCTCTGGCAACCACCAGTTTATTCCCTGTATTTGAGAGTCTGGGGGAGGTTTTAATCTCTTTTTTGTTTGTTCATTTGCTTTGTTTCCTAAATTCAACATAGGAGTAAAATCATATGGTATTTGTCTTTCTCTGTCTGACTTATTTCACTTAGTGTTATACCCTCTTGGTGTATCTGTGTTGTAACAAATAGTAAGATATCATTCCTCTTTATGGCTCAGTAATATTCTATTGTGTGTGTATGTATATATGTATATGTGTACACACACACACACCCGACATTTTCCTTATCCATTTATCTATACTTGGCTTGCTTCATATCTGGGTTATTGTAAATAATGCTGCAGTAAGCATAGGGGTGCATATATCTTTTTGAATTCGTGTTTTTGTTCTTTGGGCAAATACCCAGTAATGAAATTACTGCATCATATGTATTTCTATTTTTAAATTTTTGAGGAACCTCCAAACTGTCCTCCACAGTGGCTGCACCAGTTTGCATTCCCACCATAGTGCAGGAGGGTTTCCCTTTCTCCACATCCTTGCCAACACTTGTTATCTCTTGTCTGTTTTTGATAGTAGCCATTCTGACAGGTGTGAGGTGGTATCTCACTGTGGTTTTGATCTGCATTTCCCTGATAATGAATGATGTTGAACCTCTTTTCATGTGTCTTTTGGCCATCTTGATGTCTTTGGAAAAATGTACATTCAGATACTCCGCCAATTTTTTAAATTGGATTTGTGTTTTGTTTTGTTTTTTTGGTGTTGAGTTTCATAAGTTCTTTATAGATTTTGGATACCAACCTTTTATCTGATATGTCATTTGCAAATATTTTCTCCCATTCTGTCTGTTGCTTTTTAGTTTTGCTGATTGTTTCCTTCACTGTGCAGAAGTTTTTGTCTTGATGAGGCCCCAATAGTTCCTTTTTGCTTTTGTTTCCCTTGCCTCTGGAAACATATTGAGTAAGAAGCTGTTGCAGCCGAAGTCAAAGAGGTTTTTGCCTCTAGGATTTTGATGGCTTCCTGTCTTATGTTTAGGTCTTTCATCCATTTTGAGTTTATTTTTGTGTATGGTGTGAGAAAACGATCCAGGTTCATTCTTATTCATGTCACTGTCCAGTTTTCCTAACACCATTTCCTAAACAGACTGTCTCTATTCCATTGGATATTCTTTTCTGCTTTGTTAAAGAATATGACCACTTTTGTGGGTCTATTTCTAGGTTCTCTATTCTGTTCCATTGAACTATGGGTCTGCTTATGTGCCAGTATCATACTGTCTTGATGATTACAGCTTTGTAATACAGCTTAAAGTCTGGAATTGTGATGCATGCAGCTTTGGTTTTCTTTTTCAACATTACTTTGGCTATTCAGGGTCTTTTCTGGTTCCATACAAATTTTAGGATTGTTTGTTACAGCCACGAGAAGAAAGTAGGTGCTATTTTAATAGGGATTGCATTGAATGTGTAGATTGCTTTGGGTAGTGTCAACATTTTAACAATATTTGTCCTTCAAATCCATGAGCGTAGAATATTTTCCCTTTTTTTTTGCATTCACCTTCTTCAGTTTTTTTCATAAACTTTCTGTAGTTTTCAGTGTATAGATTTTTCACCTCTTTGATTAGGTTTTGTATAGTTTTGGATGCAATTCTAAATGGGATAAATTCCTTGATTTCTCTTTCTCTTTCTGCCGCTTCATTATTGGTGTATAGAAATATGACCAATTTCTGTGCATTGATTTTATATCCTGTGACTTTGCTGAATTCATGGATAAGTTTCCATATAGAGTATCATGTCATCTGTGATGAGTGAGTGTTTTTCTTCCTCCTTGCCAATTTGGATGCCTTTTATTTCATTCTGTTGTCTGATTGCTAACGCTAGGACTTCCAACACTTTGTTGAATAATAGTGATGAGAGTGGACATTCTTGTCAAGTACCTGACTTTAGGGAGAAAGCTCTTAGTTTTTCCCCATTGAGGGTGATATTAGCAGTGGGTCTTTCATATATGGCTTTTATGATCTGGAGATATGATCCTTTTTTTAAATTTTTAAATTGTCAAATTGGTTTCCATACAACACCCAGTGCTCATCCCAACCCATGCCCTGTTCAGTGCTCGTCACCCACTCTCCCCCCTCCCATACCCCCCTCAACCCTAGATTTGTTCTCAGTATTTAAGAGTCTCTTATGTTTTGTGTCCCTCCCTCTCTGTGTCTTTTTTCCTTCTCCTGGTTTTCTGTTAAGTCTCACCAAGTCCACCTATGCGTGGAGACATATGGTGTCTGTCTTTCTCTGACTGACTTATTTCACTCAGCATAATACCCTCTAGTTCCATTCTTACTTTCTTGAGGGCATTTATCAACAAAGGATGCTGTATTTTGTCAAATGCTTTCTCTGCATCTATTGAGAGGATCATGTGGCTCTTGTCCTTTCTTTTATTAATGTGATGAATCACTTTGATTTGTGGAGATTGAATCAGCCCTGCATCCCAGGAATAAATCCCAATTGCTCATGGTGAATAGTTCTTTTAATGTATTGTTGGATCTGGTCGGCTAATATCTTACTGAGAATTTTTGCATCCATGTTCATCAGGGAAATTGGCCTGCAGTTCTGCTTTTTAGTGGGGTCTTCCCTGGTCTTGGAATAAAGGTAATGGTGGCATTGTAAAATGAGTTTGGAAGTTTTCCTTCCGTTCTTTTTTTTTTTTTTTTGGAACAGCTTTGAAAGAATAGGTGTTAACTGTTCTTTAAATGTTTGGTAGAATTCCCTTGGAAACCCATCCAGCCCTGGACTCTTGTTTACTGGGAGATTCTTTTATTACTAATTCCCATTTCTTTACTGGTTTTATGGGTCTGTTCAAATTTTCTATTCCTGTTTCAGTTTTGGTAGTTTATACGTTTTTAGGAATTTGTCTACTGCTTCTAGATTGTCCAATTTGTTGGCATATAATTGCTCATAATATTCTCTTCTTATTGTTTGTATTTCTTATATATACACACACTGTATAATTGGTTTCCATACAACACCCAGTGCTCATCCCAACAAATGCCCTCCTCAATGCCCATCACCCACTCTCCCCTCTACCACAACCCCCAGTTTGTTCTTAGTATTTAAGAGTCTCTTATGTTTTGCCTCCCTCCCTGTCTGTGTTTTTTTTCACTCTCTTCCCCTCCCCCATTGTCTTCTGCTAAGTCTCTCAAAATCCACCTATGCATGAAAACTGGAGGGTATTACTGTTTGTATTTCTGCAGTGTTGGTTGGGATCTTTCCTCTTTTATTCTTTATTTATTTGCGTCCTTCTTCTTTTTGAAAAGTCTAAGGGTTTATCAATTTTGTTAGTTCTATCAAAGAACCAGCTCCTGGTTTCATTGATTTGTTATATCAGTTTTTTAAATTTTGATATCATTGATTTCTGCTCTAATCTTAATTATTTCCCATCTTCTGCTGGTTTGGGGCTTTATTTGCTCTTCTTTTTCCAGCTCTTTAAGATTAGGTTGTGTATCTGAGACTTTTCTTCCTTCTTTAGGATGGCCTGGATTGCCATTTGCTGCATCCCAGAAGTTTTGAGCTGTTGTGTTATGATTTTCATTGATTTCCATGTACTTTTTAATTTCCTCTTTAATTTCTTGGTTAACCTATTCATTCTTTAGTAGGATGTTCTTTGATCTCCGAGTATTTGTGGTCGTTCCAATTTTTTTTCTTGTGGTTGATTTCGAGTTTCATAGCACTGTAGTCTGAAAACATACACTGTATGATCTTGATCTTTTTGAAATGAGGGCTGCTTTGTGCCCCAACATGTGATCTATTATGGAGAATGTTTCTGATCTGTTCTGGAGAATATTTCATGTGCTCTCGAGAAGAATGTGTATTCTGTTGCTTTAGAATGAAATGTTCTCAATATATCTGGTAAGTCCATCCCATCCAGTGTGTCATTCAAAGCCTTTGTTTCTTTGTTGGTTTTCTGCTTAGATGATCTGTCCATTGCTGTAAATAGAATGTTGAAGTCCCCTACGATTATGGTAATATTATCAATGAGTTTATGTTTGTGATTAATCGACTTATATATTTGGGTGCTATCATGTTGGGGGCATAAATGTTTGCAATTGTTAGATCTTCTTAGTAGATAGACCTCTTAATTATGATATGCCTTGTTACAGTCTTTATTTTTTAATGTTTTTATTTTTGAGAGACAGAGAAAAAGACAGATCATGAGCAGGGGAGGGGCTGAGAGAGAAAGAGACACAGAATCTGAAGCAGACTCCAGGTTCTAATCTGTCAGCACAGAGCCCAACACAGGGCTCGAACTCATGAACATTGAGATCATGACCTGAGCCGAAGTCAGATGCCCCTACAATCTTTATTTTAAAATCTAGTATGTCTGATGTAAGTATCGCTACTCCAACTTTTTTGAACATTAGCATGATAGATGGTTCTCCATCCCCTTACTTTCAATCTGCAGGTATCTTTAGATCTAAAATGGGTCTCTTGTAAACAATATATAGATGGATCTTGCTTTCTTATCCATTCTGTTATCATATGTCTTTTGATTGAAGCGTTTAGTCCCTGGACATTGAGAGTAGGTACTCAAAGATAGGAATTTAGTACCATTGTGTTGCCTGTAGAATTGGAGTTTCTGGGGTTGTTCTACGGTCATTTCTAGTCTTTTTTGCTTTTGGTCTTTTTTGTTTTGTCTTTTCTCCCTATCAGAGAGTCCCCCTTAAATTTAATTTGAGGGCTGGTTTAAGTGGTCATGAACTCCTTTAGTTTTTGTTTGTCTGGGAAACTCTTTATCTCTCTTTCTATTTTGAATGACAGCCTTGCTGAATAAAAATTTCTTGGCTGCAGATTTTTCCAGTTCAGCTTGTCGAATATATCCTGCCACTCCTTTCTGGACTGCCAGGTTTCTGTGAATAGGTCTGCTGTATACCTGATCTGTCTTCCCTTGTAGGCTAAGGACTTTTTTCCCCCGCTGTTTTCATAATTCTTTCCTTGTCTATTTTGTGAATTTGATTATGATATGCTTTGGCGATGGCTGGTTTTTGTTGAATTGAATGGGAGTTCTCTGTGCTTCTTGGATTTTGATGTCTGTGTCTTTCCCCAGATTAAAGTTTTCCACTATAATTTGCTCACAAAAATCTTCTACCCCTTTTCCTCTATCTTCTGGGACTCCTTTGATTCAGATGTTATTTCTTTTTAATAAGTCACTGAGTTCTCTAAGTCTTGTATCGTGCTATTTTGCCTTAGTTTCCCTCTTCTCTATAATTTTGTCTTCTATATCACTGATTTGCTACTTCTATTTTGTACATCCTTGCCATCATGGCATCCATTCAAGATTGCACCTCAGTTATAGCATTTTTAATTTCGTCCTGGCTATATTTTACTTCTATTATCTATGCAGAAAGGGAATCTATGCTTTTTTCAATGCTGGCTAGTATTCTTGTGATGCTAAATTCTAGTCCGGACATCTTGCTTATATTTGTGTTAAGTCCCTGGCTGCCATTTCTTCCTGTTCTTTCTTTTGGGGCAAATTCCTTCATTTTGGAGGAAGAAAAAGAATTAATAAAAAAGTAAAATAAAAAAAGTAAAAACAATACAAAAAATCAAACAAAGCTAGATCGTAGGTGTGTTTTGGTCTGGTTGTTGAAAGAAGTTTGATAGAATAGAGAAAAAAGGGAAAGAAAAGGAAAAAAAGTTTAAAACTTTAAAAACTATATATAAAATAGAAGAAAATGAAATGAAGTGAAATAGAATTTAAAAATTTACCAAAAAAATAGTAAAAAGAATTTTTAAAAATTTAAGAAAACAGAAAATAAAAATTTTTCTTTCTGTAACCAAGAAAGAAAAATAAACAATTTCAACAAAAGGGAAAAAAAGGAATAGATGGGACAGCACACATCAACTATGAAGCACTTTATAGTCCATACATTAAGCAGGTGGAAGGATTTGTGGTGGTCTTCTAGGGCATGTGCTTGGTAGGCACAGTTGGGTGGGCTTGATGTAATGGCTCCATTCTCCACGAGGTTGCACTGTTTAGCTTACTGGGGTGGATCAGTGTGGAGCGGGGCATGTTTATGTGCTGGAGAGGTGAAAATGGCTTCGCCAGCTTCCCAGGACTTTTGCACTCTTACAGACCCACCATCAAGCATCCCTCCTTTGCCTGACTTCTGTCCATTCCCCACTTCTATGCTGCTCACATTCAAGCTGTCAGCCTGTCAGGCGGCTCCTGGTTCCTGAATTATATCATGGATGGGGCTGTGTTTCCAAGCCTCTCACTTCTGAGAACGCTGTGTCTTGGACCTGCTCTACCCCTCTAGGGAAGGGTCTCCCAAGCAATGGCCGGGTGCCAACTTGCCCCCAAGAACAGTCCTGTGATTGCACTGTGGCAAAGGTTCAGAGACTGTGGCTGGGTGCTGGCTTGCCCCAGAAAAAGTTAGGGCGATCACACAGTGGGCAAAAACTACACACAATCAGCACCAGGTTTCACCACACCCTGGTGTCTTTGCTCTAATACCAGCAAACTGCTCTCTGGGGTCCTCTAGGCCCTTTTCTTGTGTGGAGGCCATATGGCCTCTACCCAGTGCCCTCCTAACAGCAGAACTTCTTCTCCCCCTGTGGCCCATGGACCCCTCAGACCCAGCTGCCTGGGGATTTTCCCTTCCCACCAGAGCACCGCCAGATATTAAGCTCTGGAATTTTCGACTCTGTGCTCCCCTGTTTACAGAGTCCTAATGGTATTGAAACCCTCTCCTTTCTCCATCAGTGGTTTTGGGGAACAGATTTCTTGTTCAGTCCCTTGTATTTCCATTCTTTCTATTTCTCTCCAGCTACTTTCAGGGGGAGAGCTTTTCCTGTAATCTCCTCCCTTTCTCTGTCCTCTCTGCACAAAAACAGCTCCCTACCATCCGTGGCTTCTCTCTCCCCCAGTTCACCACTGTGCTACATACCTGCCGAGTTCTGTGGCTGAAGTTGTGCAGATAGTTGTATTAATCCTCAGATGAATTCCTAGATGTGCTACTTGGTTTGTTACTGATTTAGCTGGATCTCAGGAATGAGAGAAGCTGAGAACTTCCATGATGCTCCACCATCTTAACTCTAATTTGATTTTAAAAATACCATGTCAATCCCTTCTCACTTCTTTTGTTTTGATTTCAATTTAAATTTTAATTCATTTTTCCCCTTCCCCTCCCCCATGGTCTTCTGTTAAGTTTCTCAAGATCCACATATGAGTGAAAACATATGGTATCTGTTTTTCTCTGACTGACTTATTTCACTTAGCATAATACCCTCCAATTCCATCCACATTGCTGCAAATGGCCAGATTTCATTTTTTCTCATTGCCAAGTAGTATTCCATTGTATATATAAACCACATCTTCTTTATCCATTTATCAGTTGATGGGGTGTGGAAGAGAGGGGAAACTGGGTGATGGGCATTGAGGAGGGCACTTGTTGGGATCAACACTGGGTGTTGTATGGAAACCAATTTGACAATAAATATATTTAAAAATTAAAAGCACAAAAATAAATTTCAGTTCATTAATACAATATTAATTCGTTACTATATAGTGCAATATTGGTTTCAAAAGTAGAATTCAGTGATTCATCACTTCGATACAACATCCAGATATTAGGCCTTTTGCCAATGGAAGAGCACAGGTGAGTGCTATTAATTCAGCTTTTTGAGCAGAAGTATTTGGAAGAGTTTTTGCCTCAATTGTCTTAGTTAAGCTAACTATAGCATATTCAGCTTTTCTTTCTCCCTTATCTATGAAGCTTCTGCCATTTGTAAACCAATTGTCATCTGCATTTTCAAATAAAGGAATATTTTAAATCTGGTCTGCTAGAATAAACAAGATTGATAACCTCTGAGCAGTCATGTTCAAGGATAGAAATGATGGTCAGGCCCAGGCATAAGGGTAGCTGGGTTTAAATTCTAACCGGTTGTAAGTATTATTTCGGGTATGTCTAAAGGCATAGCATGGTATTTAGTAAGCCAGCCTCTTGTCATCCATTAGTGGCCTTTGGTCTTTAGGACACTTTGGGCCTGATTTGGAGTCATCACTGTTAAGGCCTATCCCTATGAAGTTTTGAAGCTTCTTCTACCCGGAGGGCTGTTTTTGCCACTGCTCAGAGACAGGCCGGCCACCCTTGTGCTACATTATCAAGTGACTTTGAAAACTAACCTACCATCTTGTTTCATTTTCTAATTTCTGTGTAAGAAAAGCGTATCCCTGTTTTTCTGCTACATATAAACTGAAAGGTCTTTCTAAATTTGATAAAGCCAAAGCTAGGGTTGATGTAAGCTGAGCTTTAAATGTTTGAAAGGCCTTTAGCTGGGCTTTAGTCCAGAGTAAAGGTTTTTCATTAGGGCCTTTAACTGAGTCATACAATGGTTTGGCTAAGAGCCCAAATCCAGGAATCCATAGGTGGCAAAATTCCACCATAACTAGGAAAGTGGGGGTTGTGTTTCCTAGTTGGGGGTCCAAGATCTAATACAGCCTTTTTTCTGTCAGTATACAGGGTGCAGTCAGATACTGGATATCTGGACTTTTTGTGCCTTATTGGGAAAGACAGGATACCCCTGCCTGCCAAAAGAATTAAAATTACAGAATTACTCTCCCATGTTTCTTTTGTGGAACAAGAGATTAAAATAACATCCTATAGGCAAGGATATATCATGTAGGCCTTTGCTAAGTGCAGCCCTGAATGGGTGAGGATTGTCTCTAACCCCTGCAGCAAGACTATCCAAGTTAATTGAGCAGTCTGTGGATTTGAAGCTGAGGCCCATTCAAAAGCAAAGAGTGGCTGTTCTTCACTTAGAGGGACAGAAAAGAAAGCATCCTTAAATCAATTGGCATCACCAAGGACCTGGGTAAGAATAGTATATGTATTTGGCACAAGGTAATAGAGAGGTACAACTATTTTATTTATTGCTCTTAAGTCTTGTACCATTCAATATTCTCCATTTTCCTTCTTTACTGGTAAAATTGGAAAGTTATAAGCAGACTCACAAAGCCTTAACATACCATGTTTGAGAAACTTATCAATGAGGGTTGTAGTCCAACTCTTGCCTCAGGTTTTAAGGGATACTGTTTTTTATGAAGTATGGTGGTTGGGTCTTTTAAGGTCATTTTAACTGGTTGGGCTTGAAGGAGCCCATCCTGGAACATCACCATCCTAGACCTGTGGATTTACTTCCTTCCAGGTATTAGAAGGGTTATCAGGGTAAGGTCTTAATTCTCTAGATGTTAAACAAAACAAGCCATCTTCCTCTTTAGTAAGAGCAAACCTTCTCCCTAGTTTTTATGAAGTATCATCCCAGTAGTGGAGTGACACAAGACAGAAGGACTAGAAAAACATGAGTTTATAGCAGCACTTTCGACAATAGCCAAATCATGGAAAGAAACCAAGTGCCCATCAACTGATGAGTGGATAAAGAAGATGTGGTACATATATACAATGGACTACTATGTGGCAATGAGAAAAAATGAAATCTGGCCATGTGTAGCAACATGGATGGAACTGGAGGGTATTATGTTAAGTGAAATAAGTCAGTCAGAAAAAG